>JAODLL010000009.1:3334947-3382354 GCA_026546735.1 Forbesichthys agassizii
TTAATGACGTAGTGTAAAGCACTTTGTGTTACATGAATTTGTATGAAAAGTGCTATATAAATAAAGATTGATTGATTTGAACATGCAATGATTTTATGTACAGTAGTATATGTATAGTTATGTTATACTATATTGTAAGTTGTTCATTGCCCTTGTGAGCTATGAATTACTTTTTGAGTCATACCTCAAACATGTGAAATCCACTGCTTTAGAGGAGCAAGACCTTTCAGTTCCCTAGCAAAGCTGTGGAGCTGCCCAGTACAGATGCCCTTTCATATCTCATGTACAAAAGCATGAGAGGAACCCTATCATATCTGAAGGACAAATTGGAGAGAGTCTGTGAGCGAGAACTCAGCAGAGTTTCCGACAAAGGTTTGTTCCCATCTGATGTGTTGAAGATAAAACTGGTAAAACATGAGTAACTGAAGAATCAATCAAACTTACAGTATAAAAGAAAAGTTTGCTTTGCAGTTATGTCACTGAAGGAAATCAGCCATGGTATCCCTGCAAACACACTTAAAGGTAATTCATACGTTTATTTGAATGAAATTCAATTAAATGTCAATATATTTTGATTGAATCTATCGGTTGCGCATATCATTGCAGTGAAGGAGTCTTATGTACCATCCAGCTCAGAGCCAAGGACAAGAGATTACTTTTTACAATGTTAGTATGATTTAACTCATTTACATATACCGTCACCTTGGGATAGGAAGGTATCTGCAAATCATAGTTCTGGGATATTGAGCATCACATTTTTCACATCCCCTACTTCAGAACTAGTTTGTAATGAATACTTCTTACATAATCCATTAAGATTCTAAGTGTGTGCAGAATAAAGTGCAGAATATCAAAATCCTGAGATATTTGGAAATCACTTTTATTAAGAGGGTGCAATCACATATAGAACCTTCTAAAATTTCTCAATGGGTTGAGCAATAAAGTTCTATCTGACAATAAGACATTTTTATTAGTGTATATATATAAATTCTATAATAAAGCAATTTTAAAGACATTTTTTTGATTGGTGCATTTGTATATGGTCAGGCTTGTGATTGGGTTAGATAGAACCATGTAGCACCAAGTTGGAAGACTTTTGCATATAGAACTTTCTAGTTTTCAAATATCAAATTTCTTAAATATGATAAACTAAAATCAATTTTATATATAAACACATTTACAAACATTTATTTGACATTCTTCGATATGCTTCACTGATTCCCCCCTGAATAACCAATAACCCAACACTGACTGAACTAATATTGGAACGTGACATGTATCCCTTGTGCACAGATTACAATGCCCTAGCTCTAGACTGGAACACAGCCAATGTCTTCCTGTCTCACTTTGATGGCTTGAGAGGGGTGATTACTGAATCTGAGCCCCAGCCTTACACAGACCACCCAGAGCGCTTTACCAGCTGGGCCCAGATACTGTGCAGAGAGGGCCTGGCAGGCTGTTGCTACTGGGAGGTAGAGTGGAGCGGCACCAGAGGGGTTTCTGTTGGAGTTTGCTACAAAGGTATGAGCAGAAACACAGGAGGGAGTGACAGCAAGCTTGGACACAACTCTAGATCCTGGAGTCTAGACTGCTCCTCTTTGGCCTGTTCATTCCAGCACAACGAGGCCAGTGTGGCCGTTCGTGTGCCCCGCTCCAACAGAATAGGAGTGTATCTAGACTTCAGGGGAGGGACCCTGTCTTTCTACGAGGTTTCAGACATGATGCTTCTGCTCCATAAAGCCAAAGCTACATTCACACAACCCTTGTATGCTGGGTTTTGGGTGGGTCTAGGTTCCATGTTAAAACTCTGCTGATGGCTTTCATTGCAGTGGTGATATCGTTACTTTTACTATTTGTAATCCTTTAATTACATTTGAAATGTATTGTGGCATTATTGACAACAGTAAAGTGCGCACGCGCACCCACACACAAAATTGAGAATAAAAGTAATAAACAAGCAAATGTTTGTGCTTAAATTCAGCATTTTATTAACTATACAAGCCGAGAGTTGACAACACTGGTGGAGATGGTTGAGAACAAGACTTAGATCTTGTTGAAGGCGGCAACATCCACACTCTGGACCTACAGGAGGAAACAAACACGTTACAACAAGCCTGTACATTTAGCTGGACTCTTTAAGGCTGGGAGACGAGTCAGCACGACGGCAGCCATTTAACTTACGTAGTCCTCAAACTTGACGATCTCCTCCTCCAGCATGTCTGTGCCCACCTTGTCGTCCTCCACCACACAGTTAATCTGCAGCTTCTTAATGCCGTAGCCCACCGCTACCAGCTTGGACGCCCCCCACAAGAGGCCGTCGGCCTGCACCGAGCGCACGCACTCCTCCAGCTTGCTCATGTCTGTCTCGTCATCCCACTGGTGGAGCACAGAGTAAGCGTTAAAGTGGCGCTAGTGTGCGTGTATTCGGCCGCGCTGTAGATGAGAAGAGGTGGCTTCTGGCTTCTCTGAAATACATGGGCTGTGCAGCTTGGGTGGAGGGAGCTGCTCTCGTTCCCAGCGATTTCAGACAGGTGAAAATAAAGCACTTGATTCTGCTCTGGGTGATGGGTCTATAACCTGCCTTTACCATAGCAGCGTAATGAGTGCAGGTTTTAAAAGGCTAGCATGATTACTAGGGTAAACGAACATGTTACAGTACCACTCCATTATTAAAGGTTAACTTCACCCCAGCTCTGAGCCTGACTCCATACACTGCACAATTAGGACAACAGGTTAAAATGCTGAGGAAGGGTGGGAAGGGATTCCCCCCTCCAACCATTAACATCATATTTTAATTAAACCAGTGTTTCAATGCTATGCTTGCAAGTCAGCAAGGGCCTTGGATGATTTTTAACAGTTGAAAAATTAAAAAGTGTGTCAATATTAATATTAGCCTGATGTGTCTCATCAGTTTAGTACCATTTCTTTGACATATTCAATACAAACATTTTAGGGAACAGTTACTGACACAGTGACACCGCGTCCTAATGAGATCTTCATGTTTTCGGTGGGTTCATGTCTACGGTAACCACCCAATTCATTCAAAGTTACCTGGCTCCTCTGACTAGGCCCGTGTCTCCTCGAGAGCTAATGCCAGATCATGAATGTTCTCCAACATCTGAAGTTGGCAGGGCTATTTCTGTGACACGTCAACTTTGCAAAGCTCTGACCGTGGGTCATTTTGATTGGTTAAGGAAACGAGGAGAAACATAACGACACCACCTTGAACTAAGTAGCACAAAGCAGACAACAAGCCGGGCAAGGTGAAACACATACAGGCTTGACGTCCAGCAGGATGGAGGACTTGGCGATGAGGACAGGCTTCTTGGCCTTCTTGGCCGCATAGGCCGCCACGCGCTCCTGTTTGACGCGCTCCGCCTCCGCGTCGTCTTCCTCGTCGCTGCCGAACAGGTCCATGTCGTCGTCGTCGTCACCGCCGCCATTTGTTACTTTTGACTGTTGGCCAGAGGCAGTCTGGATACCCTGGACGGAAGAAAGGAAGAACACAAGCATTGTTTAGGGTGTATGAGACTAGGTAGTCTACTACCATACTGTAAGAGATTGGGCGAGAGCATTTTGCTGCACCTGAAATAACATGAATCAGAAAACTATTATGAATTCATTTATTTTCATTATTAGTCTAAAGTGTGTTTAGTGTGTAGCCCTAATTGTTTAAAGACTATTTGATTAATAAATTGTAACGCAGGCATCTCTGCTTGTTTAGAATAACCTATATGTTGCCATCTAGGGGGTAGGCTAGTGCTATGGCTTTAGTGAAGTGACAAGAAAATGTATGCTACAATGCAATGTGACAATAGCTAGTTGACTTAAAGCTATAGTAAGCGATTGCACTGTCTATTCACAGTAGGCTATATCTCATTGGTCTGCTGGTTACCTGCCTATACACAGCCCTGCCTCTGTATACAGGAACACTAACAAAGTGGTGCAGATAGCACAACACAACAGTATCCTAGCCTTTGCTGTGTGTTTTCAGTGTGTGGTGGGCAGAGCTTCTGAGGGACGCAATAGGTTATTTTGTTTTGAACTACAAGCTTTCTCTAGGATGATTTACTTAGACACCTTTCATTTACCTAGGCTATTGAATGGGTCACCAAAACAATTGCCCTCCATAGTTTCCCCAAGCAGGAACCGTCACCGTCTGTAACCAAGACTGCCGCAGCTATATTAGCATGTTGGGCGTCACATCAGGCTAACCTTGGCACAGGAGACGGGCTCTGCTGCAGGGGATCTCTCCAGCTCACACACTCTGGACTCCAGCTTCTGCAGGGATGCTCTCATCTCTTCCACCACTGTCACACACACACACAGCAGGTCAACACGGTACTACCCACACAAGTGCACCGGTTGAGTACACAGACAAGTAAACAAACATACCTTTGTACAAACTGTTGTTCTCTAGTTCCAGGCTCCTTATGCGGGAAATCAACTCCTGGTCAATGCCCGTGTTTGAGGACGACTGTTGGGCAAAACACACACACACACACACATACCGTGAGTTCCACACTGAAAAGACATGGTTAGCATGGCAGCCACATCACTGTACATAATGAGAACACATCCAGGCCATGAAATCATCATTCAATTGAAAAAGATGAGGTAAGAGATGCTAGAGGAAGATTAGTGATATTTGACCTCAACAGCCAATCAAATACACCTCTCCTTTCAGAAGACACCCCACCCACAACATTGGATGTACATTACCAAAGCTGGGATAATGTTGTGTGGTGCGCTCTGCATTCCCTTACTGCACCTTTAATCTCAATGACATGCACGCATGACATTTGCCACGATGACCACCACAAGATAACACTGACACCACTCCAATATCAACGTATGTATCCAATAGTGTGCACAACGTCAGCATGCTGCCTCCCCGGCACACAAAACAAACACGATGCAAAAGCCACAGTCACACACCACGGATGCTTAACGCCTACCATCTAGAGATACGCAGAGGTTGATGGTTGTAAATAACTAACATTTTCAAGCAAAATAATGTCACCCAAATTGAAGTAATAAAATATAATAATTGTGATTAAAATCAAGTAGTTATAATCAAAATAGGGCCTAGCATCATCATGCATGCGGTATTGATATTTAGCAACACCACTAGTGGTGGTGTTGACAGATGGGTCACTTATTAGAGCTTCAACAGCAGGCAGGCTCAGGTGTCAGTCCAGCCCAGGCAGCAGAGCCCACAGCCCTGCCCACACCCAGCTGTGGCCTCCAGTAGCAGGAGCAGCAGAGCTCACTGAGGACTTACATTTCTGTGCTGTCGCTTCTGCGGACGCCCTTTGGCGGGTTGTGTGGCCGTCTTCACCTGCACCCACCGGAGCACGGGTTCAGGTGAGAGAGGATGGGGGGAGGGAGGGAGATGAATACAAAGTGGAAACCATCTATAGATACTGCTAGGATGCTTCTGCCTTATTTAAAACGCCAACAGAATGGAAGCAGGACACCAGCTAGAATGCTGAGTAACAGCATGTAAACAGGCCTGGTTCCATAGGTTAGCAGTGCCACAGGCACTACAGTTAGTAGGAACACATCTCTGGACATGTGAACAAATACATTAATGTACAAGTTAAAGCAATTATTTGATTAAAAAATAAAATAAAAAGATGTCAGGAGGCCAAGCAAAGATGAAAGGAGAATGACAGGACGCCAGTTGAGAATAAAGCATGTCAAAAACGCCCTTACAAAACTATGAAAA
Source organism: Forbesichthys agassizii (assembly GCA_026546735.1). Classification (NCBI taxonomy): domain Eukaryota; kingdom Metazoa; phylum Chordata; class Actinopteri; order Percopsiformes; family Amblyopsidae; genus Forbesichthys; species Forbesichthys agassizii. The sequence continues at coordinate 3,340,679 of JAODLL010000009.1, forward strand.
ACATAACCATAATATACAAATACTATTTTGGCTGCTATATAAACCGTAGTAGGCCAGGTACACTACAGAATCACTGTTGGATAACTGCCAGCGTTTACCAATGTCCTGCAGCAGGTCACACACTCCCCGTGTGTGTGTGTGATTTGCCAGGGCAGGAGGAGAGAGAGAGAGAGGTTGCCGTGACGAGACAGGAAGCAAGTAGTGGAGGAAAAATGGCACATGTTAAAGACCAGAGCAAGCTGACGAGCACTGACACGCAGCTTCAGTCTTAATTGATGGGTTGTGAGAAAGCTAGAACAAACACCTCTTCAATATGTTACATTGCTAACCTAAACCAGCACTGAAAAAATAAACACCTGCAGTACTTTGCAGTGCAGAAGGTACCAGGCCTCATTTACACACACACACACACACACACACACACACAAATAAACAACACCACACACACACACACCACCTTGAATTGCCTCGAGTCATGTGCAGCATGGACACAGCTACCTTTCTCCACCCACCCATGTTGTCTCAAAACCTGACACCCGGGCCAGCTGAGCTACTTTTAGGCTGCCGGGGCCTAGCTAACCAGAGCGGCATGGGAAACTGAATGACAAGATCTATGTAGAGGAACATTGACGTAGCCACACTGGGTATAGCCAGAACACTAATGTGAGAAGGCCTAGAGGTCACATATCTAGGTGCTGCTTTATTTCAATGAAAGAGCTAGGCTATCATGTGCAAAAGGCCTCTGACTGGACAGAGAATACAAAACAGTGGGAACTGCGCAGCTGTTGACAAGCCAGCCATTTGGGACAGCGCTCTGTGTATCGAGCTTCCAGCGGTACACCTACACCACAGCGTAGGGTTGTAATACTGGCTTGCAGGCTGGTTATACTGGTACCAACATTAAAACCCTGAGCCTCAGATTAAGATGCACTTGGGCCCAACAGCTTCATAGTCATAGACAAGCCTGATTAACTACTCAAACCCTTACTATAGAGTCTGTGCCATAGTAGACCTACCAGTGAAGCTCTGCGTCTATCAGTCTAATATGTACGTGCTTGTGTCCCGTATCTGCCTACCTGCTGCTGTGACTGCGTGGTGTTGGCTCCCTCGTAGAAGTGTCTCTCTGCATCGTCATAACGAGACTTATCGAACCAGATGTTCTCCGCGGCAAGGCACTCCAGTCCACTCATTTTGGTACTGATGGAGGACAACTCATTCAGTAACAGCACTCCGACGGCATCAAAATAATGAATCAATGTGACTGGCTAGTAATACCCATCATGTACAGTTTCACACTCACCCAGCCAAGCAATCATCTGTAATTATCAATGAGCAAATTAGAGACAGACATTGCTTAACCACGAGCTGAAATAGGACACTGGATATTACAAGTTAGAATTCAAACTACACGCTGAGCCACTGACAGGGCATTGTGAGGAAAGCGAGAGACAATACAACACATCTAATAGACATCTTGGAAAATCTATTTGTTAATAAAGCAACCATTTAATAAATCCACCCAATGGTAACAAAAGGACACAATTGCATTCTACTGATGGATTACTGGAGCAGACAGACTTTCACCACAGAGTCAAATAGAATTGCCTTGTTTGCAAACTCGGGCTTATTGGACAATAGCTTGGCACATGTTAGGTTATGGGCACATGCCCATGTGGAGTATGATATCAATTACACAATACGGTCTGTGAATCAGTCAGACTTATTGAGGCGTTACCTTGTCTAACCTTCACCTTACACTGCTAAAAATGCTGCTACACACAGTAACACAGCAGAACTAATTCAAAACAATCAGTTAAGCAGTAGTTAGTGAAATAAAAAACAAAAGATAATGCAACAAAAATCAACAAAATATCAAAACAATGTCTCCCATTCCCTGAGTAAGGCTGGTGTCATACTTGTCCCAGTTGGGCCAGCCGTGTGTCTCAGAGAGGCCCCTCTTCCTGTGGCTGGGACCCCTGCTGACCCTACTCCCCTGCTCCGTCTCAGACGGTGCACGGTTGCGCCCACTAGTGGACTGTCTGCACGGGGCCCCGGGGGACCTGGCAGCGGTGTCCTGCTCCTGGCCATGGGAGCGCTTGGTGCCAAAGAAGACCCTGGTGCCACGCTGGTTACCACCCTCTGCCTGCAAGCCCCGACAGACAGAGCTGCCCGTCCGCTCTTCTTCTGCATGGGACACGTGGCTCTCAGACTGAGACAGGCGCGTACGGCGCCCCCTACCGCCGACGCCCCTAAAGTGCGGCTCACCTCCATTCAGGCTTCTCTCCACAGCAGGGCCATTCCCTGGCCTGAGCCCAGCCAAAGGCACGCCATGCTGGGTGTTTGACCACTGCTGATCCATTGCTTAACAGAAGGGTTGTCCTCCTTACTCAACAGTGTGTGGGGGAGAAGCAACAGGCAGCAGAGCCATTACTGTGTCACTTGAACTCACTCGTCATGATAGGCACAAGCGCAAGCATGTGAGGCTGAAAACAGTTGGCATGGCAATGCCAATGTGGTCTTACAAGCAAGACAAAGGAAAAATGCCAATTGAAGTACATTCATTAATCTGTACATTCAACCTAGTGCAGATTAAACCCATTGATCAATCTCACATTGGACTTTCAAAACCAAAGAATGTAAATGCTGACAAACTACAGGCATGGGTGACAAATACTATTAATAATGCACATGTCCACACATTTAGTCAAAAGTGTATTTAGTTAGAAAATGTAGGCTAACAGTGTTCACCAATTTGGGGGAGAGGCATTTGGCTCACCTTGTGTAGCCTACTGTAGGGTACTTATTGTGGAATGCAATACTGTAATCCAAAAACAGATGTATTGCTCACAAATATGTTTAATAACATTAGGCCAAACAAGCAAATCATATTAAAATGTAATATACTTAAATTCGTGAACTCCTACATAGTAGCCTACTTTGCCAAGTGTCACAGATGCGTTGCAGTAATGACACCCTATCATATCCCATGCAAAACACACAATAAAATAAACATAACTATATAATAAACATTACTTCATTATCAAAGCACAGCCCTTTCGATGTTAATTTTGAAAAATGCAATTACACAAATTCGAGCATTATTTGAAATCAGAGTACTCACCTAGCAAAATGGAAAATATTACATAAACCCAAAAGAAAAACAAATGTACAATACTGACGTGATGCATGCAACATTAAACTGATTGACAAACATTAAACGGGCTGCATAAACCTAAATAAACTTGATTTAATGCAAATAATATCATGAAATATGAACAGCTAACGTTGTAGCCTATTCAGCTACAGTACACAGGATGGATGTCATCTGTTACTCGAACAGCCAACCAACCACTTCCACTCAACTTTGACAGCCACAAGAACTTACCGATAGACACGTGGCGCTAGAAAAGTTATTTAAAAATAGCATTTCTCTTTATAAACGACATTACATTGTGTCTACATAATCCGTGGTGTTACTGTAACTTTGCAGCACTTACTATTGATTTAATCGACGTTTTATCAAGTCAAGTTCTTTTTGCGTGCTCTCGGTTGTAATCCGACGGTAGAAGAGAATTTGCACGACTGGACATACCGCATTCGTATACGGCTGATGGGGAAGTACAATATAACTTCCACCGTTTAAAATTGCATTACAATCGTTCGTTCAATGTATTTAAAATAAATCCAAATGTGGAAAATTACAGTTATTTACGAGAATCGTTGTGCGATGAATGTTGTGTATGTTTTTGAGAATGTTTTCGAAGTGATGATTTGGTATGATCCATTAGTTACAAAACTCAAAAGACTACATTTCCCGTGCGTATTTCCTTAACACCACATCCTATAGTTTTACTCAATTTAAATGTCGGTCTGCTTACGTTTTTCCACCTAATAGGTCTATTTAATAATACAATAAAAACATACTGCTCATTTAGCCTACTATTTATCCTCACGTATCAGTTACGTTCAATAGGATAAATAATTAATTGTGTCTGACAATAACTGTAGTTTAATTAAACAAACAAACAAACAAACAAACAAACAAACAAACAAACAAACAAAAGGGCAGGATAGTCAGTGACTATCCTAATAGGCTACAGTATATTGTGATAGTGTATTTTATTAGCATATGCTATAAAGGCATGTGCTTCTTCCCAAATAGTTTTGTAGGTAGGACCCATGCCCCTCTCCTCGTCACAGTAGTTATACATGTCAGAAATTCATAATCAAATATTAACTGTGTAACTCTGAGAAGGCAACAACATTTAGGTTCACATCTGCACAGACAAACAGGCTTATGATTGTTGCATGCATTCTGGCTCCTCCACCTGCTCCTCCACCACAGTCTCCTGGGCAACAGTGTTGGGCAGCAATTAGTTACTAGTAACTAGTGACTGTAATGTTATTACTTTTTTCAGAAAGTAGTAACTTCTACTATAATATATTCCAAGTAACTAATAGTTACTGCGTTACAAAAACAAGATGTTCTGGTCCTAGCAAACTGGGTAGACTGATTGAACTGACCTGTCCAATCATCTGGTTTGAGAAGCTGCAATGTTTTCACTTTGGCTGATTGTTGACTCCTAAGGTTAATTTGTGTTCCAATAAAGATGATTCAACTCTAAAAATGAGCTGGCTACACATGTTGTCATTTTTAAGAAGGTGTGAGATAGGGTAGTGATTGTGAAAGTAATGTAACTAGTAATGTAATTACTTTTAATACCCAGTAATAACAAGTAATAGTATTACTTTTTGAAGTAGTAATATAAGTACATAGTAACTCATCACAATTCCTGAGTAACTTTCCCAACACTGCTGAGCAGTTCTTGCCACTCCACTTCTTCAATCCATCTAGACTGACATGACATTCTTTTCACAGTTCCTCAGGCTTGCCCTCTCATCATATTGGATGAAGACCTGATTCATTACATTGGAGGCTCTACTGCAGGCACATTGAATCCTCCTTTTATCTTTCTTCTTCTTTGTGGACTCTAGTCTTGCTGCTGCTCAGAACCAGAAGTGGCAGTCTTCCTTCACCCTCATACCATTTCAGGAAGGTGTCACAGCCCTGCTTAACTCTGGGTCCTCATGCCAAATGTCAATGCTTCACTAACCCTGGATGCAATACGCATGCAAGCGACCTAGTGTACTAGCAAAGACATATCTATCGCAAGGAAAGAGCCCAACGGCGCACCCATCTGGCAGAACAGAGAATGGTACGACCAGTAAAGGTCTATGATTATTCAATCTATATTTAAAACATTTTTATGTTTAGAAAATTAATGTTTGTAGGCTACAACCATAACAACCCATATTTAGTTCCTCCCATGGCAGAATAGACTATCCACCAGTAGCTGTTTAATTAATTGTACAATAATTTGAATTAGTACAAATATTAAGTTTTCTCTGGAATGACTGACTATACACAAAATAAAACATGGCATCTTTAGTTGAAATGTTTTCACAAGAATAACCACACAACTTAATTTTCTTTGTTAAACTTTATTCCAAAATACATTTGATATGAACAAATATATAAATTAAATAAATAGAGACATAACATCAGACTGTGCATATTAAGTTTGGTGTATATAAGATTACTATAGTTTTCTCTATTTTCATAGATCAGGCAAACATGCATGCATCAATTAAACAGCAGCAGGATGGCAGAGAAGGACACCTGTGTTGAGCAACAGCAGGAAACTATGCCTTTAGTGTGAGTACCCAGACATATCAATGTCAGCAGCTGGCTACCAATCAGTATAGCAACAACAGCACTGTGACAGATATACAATTCCCTCAAATCCTTAACCATGATCACTCTTATGGCAAACCAGATGAATTCATATCTTCACCACCACATTTTCCAAGTAGGTTTGCTGAAGAACTGGAGGGGGTCAGTTCAATGGAGGAATGCTCAAATTCTGAGGAAGATGAAGAATTTGAAATTAGTGACTGTGAAAAGAAAGCATTGTGTCCATCCAAGAACTCTTAAAGCTCTTCTGTGTGTTGTCACTTAGAGGGTTGTTGCAAATGCCACAGCCACAATCCTTAAATAAAAGTGGATTTGGGCTACAGATTAAGACGGAATACATTGATGGTCATGACTATACCTGGAACTCACATCCTTTACAGAAGTATGATGGAGTACAATGTTTCTATCCCTGCAGCTAGTTTTGCCACTGGCAATGAATGCAGTCCATTTGTGGAGATTTGTGACACCAGTGGTCTGGAAAGAATGGTTTAACATTCAGAAAGCACATGTCATCCCTGAGGTAAACAATGTGTGGGCAACACACAATGAAGCAGTGCTGGCTGAAATGCATGATGAACCACTGGTTGTGTGTAGAGATTGCAGATATGACAGCCCTGGCCACAATGCAACATTTGGAACTTATTCTCTCCTGGAGAACAAGTCAGACTTGGTAGTAGCGCAGGAGTCTGTCAGAGTCACAGAAGTAAAGAACAGCTACTGGCTGGAGGTTGAAGGTATGGACAGATGTTTGTCAAAGCTTGCAGATTATGTTATTGAGATATCTGTTATAGCCACTGACTGCCAACCCTCTGTGCAGAAGGTCCTGCGACAAGAACACACAAACATACAGCATGAATATGATCTGTGGCACATTGTAAAACATTTAAAGAAAAGGTTACTGAAGTCACACAATGAGGATCTATATGACTGGATGAAGATTATAACAAACCATCTATGGTATTGTGTAAGCACCTGTGGAAGAAGCGTGGCCGGGCTGAAGGAGAAGTGGACCTCCATCCTTCACCACATCACCAATGTGGTGAGACAATGACCAGGTGTGAGCATCCTCCATACACCCCTGAAGAGGAGAGCATGCGGCCCTGGCTCCAGCCAAACTCTGCTGCCTTTGAACACCTACACAGTTCTTGACAAGGCACTGAACAAACAACAGAAGGCATTCATACAGGGCAGCTCAAGTCTTCACTCTCTGTACACTAAGTAGGCTACCAAAAGGAGTTCCTGAGGGAGAGCTTGGTGGCTCGCCTATGTGTAGCTGCACTGGATCATAACCGTAATGTTAACAGGGAAACAGCAAAACAGCGGAGGGTCACAAACAATACTTTTGTGTGACAACAATGTTAGATTGTTGTCACACCAAGAAAAGTGGACAAGGACTACACATACAGAAAGGACATTGTGTCTGGTGTGATCCGCAGGTGCAAATCTGTTTAAATCAATGCAGCACTGAAAGAGCTAAAGAAAGAGAAAACAGTCACCCTGGCCCAGTACAAAGGTGTTGAAAAACCTGACAAAGATCTCTCAGCAGGAATGGGACCTGTATCTCCTGCCTATGTGCCCTCTGGTCCAAAGGATAAACTGTCTATATGCAGTTAACCTGAACAGACTTAAAAAGTGGTGATGTTGTCTATCTGTTGTCACGTAACATGAGTCAAAATATACACACACTATAAATAATGTATTTAACTTGAAGGCGCTTAAGAAAAGTCTAATAGTATGTAACCTAAAACTACGGTAACGTTTTCCAGTACATAACATTACGGTATCTTGATAACTAGCATGCATGCTAGTCCCAATTTACTGTACTTTAGTAACAGTAATGTCCAAAACGTATTAAATGCAATAATCGGCCAGATTAACGGCTAGCATCACTATGTAGTGCTTTTGTTGTAAAATTGTTTTAAAAAAACATTTTTAATAGTTTATATGAGATGATATGTTTTGTTTTGTTTTTGTTTTTTTTGTACATAGAAAAATAAGTGACTTTGATTCCCCCATGCACACAAGAACATGAATAGGGGTTTTGGGATTTATATGTTGGTCTGTCTTGCTCCAGTATTTTACATTACATCTCCATAAATTGTCTTGTGACCTTTTAAAATGGCGTGGCTGTGACTTTACCAACCATTGTATCACATAAACATGTATGCGGGTAGTGACCCTTCACCGTCGTCAACGTTTAATTAGCCATGACTGGAGAAACAGTGACTTGCCATATCCTCTTGTGTGTAACATTGTTGTAATGTTAAACTGAGGGGCTCCACATTGCTAATGTGTGTTTCTGTTTCTGTGTGATTCTGTCTTGTGTGTGTGTGTGTGTGTGTGTGTGTGTGTGTGTGTGTGTGTGTGTGTATGTGTGTGAATGTGTGCAGGTCCAAACAGAGCTGAGGTGCCAGAGCCAAACTCACCTGATGTCGGCCAGGCGACGTGTAACTGTTACCCAGATATCTGTTCTGGGCTGCAGAGGGCCCCGGCGATCTTCCACCACTGTAAACCTGCCTTCTGTATGACGTTACACATCCTGCACCATGGTAACACATCTCACATACAATCAATCAGGGGCTTATTTGCTTCGAAACCAACACTGTTGGTTGTTGGGCATACAGTACGTCCTACAAATGCCAAGAGGCCATGTATAAATGTCACGTTTACGATTGAGAAGGGTGCAGCAGTCCGCATGCAGATCATAATCGCAGAGGGGTGTTGGTGCTCGATGTTGACTGTGTAAACAAACGTCCATCCATACAATCAGCTCAGCTTTAGAATGGGTTGTGTAGACAGCCCTGGGCCCTGTTTGAACCACAACAGGGGAAAACACCGGGGGATTGTATAGCAACAGACAGCTGTGGAAACACACTGGATATTTGTGCTTGGTTACATTTATCCACATTATTGAACTTGACCTGATGTATCTGGCATGTAGCTTCAGGATCAGAATGGGAGCATGACTGGTCAGTACAATGGCATAGCAGGGAAACACTAGATTGAATAAAATTGAATAAAATGTTTTCAAATCAAAATATTTTTGAATCAACTAGCTTTATTATTGCAGTTTCTACTGTTTATGTACAGTCCCTTTGTTTTAAAAACAACTGCTGAATGTATAGGTGGAGGACATGGGTCAGACCAATGTGTTTGCACTGCTGGTTTCTGCCACAGCATAATAATAATTGTAATAGTAAACAATGTGATATTTCTTCCTAAAACGTCCAAATGGGCGAGGTGGCATCTGGCATGGCTGAAATTGTCACAAGATTTTATAAACACAATATTAAACCAAGCATTTTGCAAATTCATGTTCTTTTTAAATATTTGTTCAAAAATTGTCCCAAAATCAGTTTGGGATTTACAAACAAAAGCTAGATAGAAGCCGTTAAATGAATTAAATTATCACATTTAATATTATCACTACACACAATGACATCAATACACAGCCTCATACTAATTTAATTTACTGGAAAGATTTAAGAAATGCATTTTCATCTCCACAAGTAACTCACAATGGATATTTATTTTGCAGTAGAATTTACATAGAATCAGTTTGCACATTACTTTGGACATCGGAACATGTTATACGTACATGTATTGTATACCATGTTACAGAGAATGCAAGTTTTTTGGACATAATATAGATAATTTTAACATGTATATCTATCCTGAATGTTTCTCTCCCCCCTCCAAACACACACACACTCACACACACAGTCATTTACAGTCTTTAACTCTTCCAAACACACACACACGCACACGCACACACACACACAGACACATCTACTGTTATCATACCGTTCATTTTGCATCACTGAAAACAGATGTACACAAACGTTAACATACAAAAACACAGTCACAAATATTACGGATCTTCATCAAGTCAAACCATTTGAAAAAGATTTACATCTACTGGTATGTACACACACAATCATGAAATACTGTCGACATCATTTGTACACCATTGCAATTGATAGCAGGCAATGTTCACGAGCAGCTGAGCAACACTGGTACATTCAGAAATCAGAGTGCTTGCACTGATCAGACTACACGTCACAGGCTTATTACGGGCACCACTGCCAAAGGAAGGGCATCTACAAGTAGAACATTATGCTGACTTGACCCATGCGCCTGTCTACTGTTCGGCAGTTCTAATACAGTATGCACAGTAGAGAGCCTAGATAGATAGTCATGAATAGAAACACGTCTGTGTAAACATAAAATGGGGTCAATTATGATGTGATGAACTCATTTAAAAGTTAGTGCCTCACTTTGAGACGCTCACGCACGCGCGCACACACACGCACACTGCTTAGTTCTCCTCAAGAGTCTCTAGACACTCTTACCGCCCCCTTCTGGCAGGCATATCTATTTACATTGCGCAAACCGAGTAAAGGAAGGGGTTCCTCTTGTTAGTTTCACAGACAGTAACAGCTTTGAGACATGGTCGTTTCCATCTGAGCCGATATGCTCAGAGTGATGGCTGGTGATAAAATATGTAAGCATTGTGACTTTCAGTAAGGTCATAAAGCTTACTGAAGATTTAATCAACATTTATAGGATAGAAAATGTAGGCCTACTGTCACCTAAATTCATGGCACTTTTACCACATCATGGCATGGAAATAACTTTCCTATTTTAGAGAAAGAGGCATGCACTCAATTACAAATAATACCAAATAGTAAAAAATAAACAAACAAAGAATAATGTTTCTTTTGAGTTTCTAATGCAATATCATGAATAAACCCAAATTAATTGTATTTGTTGTCATCGTAGATTATTGTAAATAAAATGTGAGCAACAGCAAGAATAAAGACTGAACTGCCATTTTAAAGCATTTAGTGTTTACAGTACTGTAAAATAGTTTAGTTTATAGTTGACATTTTACCTATTTCGGATTCCTGCTAACAGCTCCAGTGGCTATTTAAAATGGAGGATATATTCATGGATTGCTAAATAAACTGTGCTGATGTATATGTTTGACACATCACCCACAACACATCTGGCTGGAATATTTTTCACATTTTGCATATAAGTTACAAATCTCCACAGATAATGAAAATAAGCACACTAGCAAAATAACTTACTAGCTAATATATATGGGAAAACATAGCTCAAAGTATGAATGCAAATATAGTGATTCAATAAATAAAGTAAATAAATTGTTTTATATGTATCTATACATTTCCTAAGTTGCTCACAAATGTATACTGTATTACTGTATGTTGAAAAATTGTACTATTTTAATTTTAATAAATTATTACTAAATCAATGTGATATATATTGTGACTGCCTAGGCACTTTGGAATGTGACGGATTCAGTCTAATTTAATTTACAATAAAGGGCAATTTAGCAGACTAAGAAAGGTATTTATTAGCAGACAGTGGCTGCTGTATTTGGGGAAGATACATGTACTGTAGCTACAAACCATGCAACTATACTGTACGAGGGCTCGAAAGAAGAACTTTCTTATGTAGGTTTTCCCAATGCCAACTGCTTTAAAAGAAAGTGTCTTGCTCAGCAAACCTTTCTTGGGAACAATTCAACATTAAGTGATTTAGATTAATTATTATTAATAATTTGATGACATTTCTAGAGACGATGGAATGCATTTTGTCATGCAGTTTGTGTCAGTGCAGTCCACAAACTGTATCAGAGGAAATAGAGATCTAAATTGGATATTATAGGTATTTTATATATATAATATGGAATGAAGTCTACAGATTTGGGCTCCAGTTCCTTTTTTCCCGAAAAGGTCATTATAATAACACATTGTGCAAAATAAAATAAAATATATAGAAATCAGAGAAAATACATAATGCACAGCACTAATTACAAGGTAAAAATCCATGAGTTGATTTTTTTTATATATATCTTTTGACATACTCCGTACTTATGGCTGATTGTAGAAAATAAATATGAAACAATAAACATATAGCGTTTGTACAAGCAAGGCCAGGGTTTGGTTGCTTTTAATCTTTGGATCACTATGAATGATCTCAGGCAACCGTTTTGGCACTTATAAGCACACCCTTTTACGCCACCACCAAGCCATAACACTTACATTTGAAACTTTACTAGTTTTTTAAAATTACTTTCAATACTGATATATTTTGTTAAGAAAATATGGATTAAACCTAATCTAAACTGAATAAATTACACTGGGTAATAAGACTGAAAGGCTATTTAGTTCATCCATAGCAACCTTTTTCATAAAAGGGTATGGACTTTGAATTGTCTACTAAAATTCATGAAATTCATGAAACTGCAAGTCAAAGAGCACACCTACTTTAAATAATGCACTGTGCCAAATATAATAATTTAATTAATTTACCTAATGACCCAATAAAGCAATAAACAAGAGACTAATTAACCATCTATGTTTTATAAATGCTACCCGAATTAGCTCATTTGCTGATCGCCAAATCAGGAAATAGAGGATTGGGGCGGGGGCCACTTTGGTGTGCTCTGATTGGACAAGATGTAGAAACATTTGAAGCTGAGTTTGACCAGTCAAATGCTCAGGTGGGGAGGCTCAGGTTAGCATTCTCTGCCTGGGGGCTGGACATACGGATCTGGGAGCTGCTCTTGCTCAGGATCGACAGTTGGGTTCCCCCGTTCACCCCACTGCTGGCCAACGAAGGGTGTCTCTGCTGCTTCAGGTCCACAGCAAAGTACCGGTTCACCGTCCAGCTGCGCCATTTCCTCTTGATCTCCGACTGCACCTTCAGGGAGAAACTTCACAAGGTCATTTTTAATGTACTTTAGGCTGCGCCAGCTTTCAATGAAAAAGCTACAGTACATCACTACACATCGATTATGTTGTTTCCAATAAAACTGAGATTAGTATTGCTGCCTACAGTACATTGAGCACAGTCTCAGTCGGAATGCAGGAGCATAAAACAATGATTTTCATACTGTTCGTTGTAATATTTGTATCTATTTATACTGTTTACATATATTGATATATATCATTTTTGCTGTTATGTTATGCTCTTATGAATGTCAGTTTCTTTTTACAGCGTGTCCTTTCATTGTCCATTTCATTGTGAAAGAATGGCTTTAATATTTATTTATTGTGTGAAAAATGGGCTTCTGTATTCCTTCTGTAGCCCAACCAACTTGATCTGACTTACCTCTCCATTGAGGAAACAATACAGGACAGCCACTACAAAACCCTGAAAGAATGTACAAAAAAAGAAAATCAAATAAACAAAATCTATAATTAGTATGCAGTAGAGATATAGTTACAAAATTAAATGATGCTGCTAACATAAGCAAATGCAATGCATGCTGTGCACACACATCACAAGCTGAAGCTAGTAAACCCTTCCCTTATGGGGCTTGGGTCTCAACATGTTTCAGTTCAAAGTCCCTGTACCTGGAAGGAACCCAGACCCAGCTCAAACACCAGCCTCTCTCTCTTGCTGACGTCCTCGGGAGAGAAGGCGAACACAGTGTAGTGAATACCGAACAGAGGGATGAGCAGGAGGGTGGAACGGGCCAGACGCCTACACAACACACGCCAAAATCAAAATCCACCCAGGTCACGTGAAATGCAGCTCACCGGACAGCATTAGATGCACACAAAAGGACATGAGGACGCGTGGTGTCAGGACATCATCAGAGGGACACAAAACTCAGCGGACACATATCATCTTTCCTGTAAGACGTGATGATGTCACCGAGTGACTGCTGCAAGGTTATTTAAAGGTTACTTGTTGATTGATTGTTGTCATTGGTTATAAACAGGTCTTTCCACCCTGACAAAGTCACAAAGTCATAAGAATACATTTTTAGGAGGTTTGACTCAGCCTGTACGTTTTTATTTTTTATTTTTTTTAATGTTGTTGATCAAATCTAAGCTCCCACAGAAAAGATGGCAAATATAACCAATGTATTTCATACCGTGGAAGTCACACATGGGGTTACATTTGTGTTACCTACAGTAAGGTGCGTTAGGCAAAAATAAACACAAACAAACTTGTGAGGCAAAAAACACAACCAGAAAACACTTAAAGGGACACGCCTAATTTATGTTTTGACACATAACTTTCCCCTCCAACGGAAAGTACCCCTTCAACATAATCTGTGTTGCTGATGTTGTCCCTTTAAGTATAACAGACAAAACAAAGGACCAAACTAAACCGGTTCAAGTGCAGTCCACCAACATTCAGGGCCCCTTAAAGAAGAGAAAAGCTTCACAATGAATTCAGTTAACATTGGTCAGATGTGTTTTGTCATCTTATTATGTTTTCTTTGAGGCGTACATTATTTTAGCATATTTTGGGTTTCTGGCCTAATGGACACGTATTTGGAGTCTTGAAAGGCTTAAAGGTGCCCTAAAGACTTATAGGTACAATAAACCATACAATGTAAGATGGGGAGATGTAGAGATAACATGCTTCATAGATACACATAGTCGCCATTTTTCCCTAGCGCTAGCACTTGCACTGCTGCCTCTGCACCACCAGCTGGCAGTATACACTCATTTTAAGAGATAAAAGCTTATTGTGCCTTTAAGAACCCCTGGCTGCAGCGAGCACCACCCCTTCCACTCACACAAGCACACAGTCATATGGGTTGACAACACACACAGATACCTATAATAACCACACACAAAGCTGTGCACGAAAACATCCAGACACACACACAGACACACACACAAGCGCAGACACACTTACAGTGTGATGGTGGATAACTCTGACATCCTGCACGAATGCTGAACAGCTTGTGTGGGCTCACTGAAGCATTTCTGAGCACAGCTGCTACACAGCACAAAGACAACACAACAGTACAGCAAAGACAATGTCATATGGCCTCTCTCAAACACACACCAAAAGATGCTCACAAATGAATGTGCACGAACGTAGTTACACACACACACCCACACACTCACTCATACGCACACACATGCCCACACACACACACACACAGAGATGAGAATAGCAAACTCTCCAAGGACTCCAAAGACACTCGTCAGACTTCAGTACAAATCCTTAATGAGAATGACGTTTCAGACCAGAGTGTTTCAGACCAACAGGTTCAGAGGGAGCATTTTCAAATAAATTCAATATAATGTAATGAAAGACAACCAACATTCAGCATGACATTTCAGATGCCCTGCGATAACATTAGAATACAGCTCTGTCAATGAGAAAGAAGTCATTAGACAGCTACATTGTATACTCTGCCTAACCTCCATAATAATTAGACTACTTAAACACTGTGGCATCTAACATGAAGCATTCTGGTAAAACTTGTATTTAAGAATGGCAATTGTGTACCAGGATGGAATATTGTTGTTATATACTGTAATAATATCTCAGAAAACCCAGAAAACACATAACTATATTGATGACATCTGTATTCTTGAGATTAACTTACAGGTAAATGCTGGACTCATTTCCTCCAATATCAGGGGACTGCAATTTCTGGACCAGGATAATGATGATCCCAATGAACAGAACAAAATTGATCTGGGAGAAGAGAAACACCATAATCTTATGTTTTGAAGATTGCACAAGGGGAAAACTCATTGATACAGTGAAATGCATTCATCTGGAAGATTTTTAATGAATTAAAAGATAGTCAGATTGAGGTTGAATCAACACATTGGAGGAGCAATTGATTTTTCTGTGTTGCAGGATTCATGACTCATACCATTATGGAGGCCACCACTGGTCCCTTGATAACCCACCAGAGGGCAGTGTTTTCATTTGTATCCCAGCAACTGAGAGAGAATACATAATTGAATTGCTGCTAGATACTATACTTGCTGTAAAATAATGTAAAACCCATGGTTTGTTTAGATCTGTATTTTTAAATGAGCAGAATACATGTTCTACATGATTACATAGTATGCATATACTAAAATAATGAACTGAAAACCATATTGGATTGCACAGTTATCCTGACATGTATATAATCCACATGGCTTTACAGTTACTCAGGCCATACTAAAATAATATATAGTTTAACTAATGTTTTAATAAAAACAATACAACAGAGTAAAATAAAATACATAAATATTTGCTGTATTATATTATCTGCACAAAAAGCAGTGGTATCGTACAATACTGATATTATTATAATAATTGTGTAAGTATTAAAAATAAATTTCCCTTATATCACTGACTTATACAATATAATGTAAAATTGGGTCTCACCTTGTGTTGTCAAAATGGAGTCTCAGAACAGCCCAGACAGTCACACAAATGGTTGGAGTGCCTGGAATGACATAAATTGCTACACATTATTAAAAGGTACGCTGTTATGACCAAGGATAATTATTTAATGGGGCTCCAATTACACAAAGAGCAATGACACAATATGCTCCATGATTGCCAAATAAATGTTGCTAATTCTTACATACTTTTAAGACAACTATTCCATATTGGTACCCTAGTAAAGGTGGAACATACAATTAGCTTTTGTCTACAGTATAGCAGTTTATGAAGTGCAGATAATTCAGATGTTAAGCATATTTCAATTAAAATTATTATTAAAAAGATGGTCCATTTTCACTTTGGCTGTGATATTATTTGATTGAAATCAATGATTTTCTTTAGCCTATTAATCTTTAGTTGAAGGTGTCCTAAATTACTCACTTACTAAAACGAGTAGGCTAATGTAACAACAGGAAAAAAACACTTTCTTAAGTAATAAGTAAAATGATTTGAATAGTGAAATGTAAATACTGACTACAATGAAATATAACTAAGAACCTACCCCAGCCTACAATGGTGTACCAATAGAAGTATCGTCTCTCAGGAAAGAACGTCTCCACCAGCAAGGTGAAGAGATACAAGCCTTCGATGAACAGCCAGAAGTAGTTGGACATGACGCAGTAGTGGAAAAACACCATCACTGCTTTACAAGCCACCTGCAAGCAGCACAGCCCTCTTAACCCTACATTTGACGGGCTGCGGATCTCTCACTGTCAATGCTATAGCACGTGTGAGCTTTAGTGGTCCTTTAAATAGCTAAAAGCTATGGTTGTGCCAGAGAGGAAGATATACTCTCTGTAAATGACTGTGTAAACAAAGATAGCACTGAGGTCTTCAAGAGGAAGCACACCGCATGCAATATAGCCCGACGCTAGACAATACATCTGATGTATTTTCTGTATTCTTGATGCAAATATAAATATTTCCTAGAATAGGCTTGTGCCGCTAACCCTTCCAAACATCAGGGGGAGACCATAATCTTATAACATCATGTTACAGTAATAGGGGACTTCATATTGCCAGTGTGGTCAACCAATTACAACGGATGTGATCACGAGCACCGCAGGGTCGTTACAGTGACCTGTGTTTGCCATGGTGACAGCAAAAGGCCATAGGGTTTGAAATGGAACGAAGGTACCGATTGTTATGCTAATGTTTTGCTAATAGGAGATTTTCATTGGCCTTGCTAAAGCCACCCGTGTAACTAATTATTTATCACGTGCATGTAATGGCAATGATGAAGGCTAAGAGCATGTTTTGCATTGATAATTAGGCAGTAGTCATCTAAAAGGCTATTCCTTATATAGAGGTTTATTTAAGGCATCAAATAAGCACGGAGAAAGAGAGAGAGCTCACTACACATCTGCATCTAAACTATGTCAGTGATGTTCCAAATAGGTTTGGACACACAGGGTCATAAAATGGGTTCAGAGGATGGGCGAAATTATTTAAAGATTGTATTATTTTAATGTTTAATTAGATTTAAAAATCTTTATATTTAAATGTATTATTTTTTCTTACATGCAATTCATACAATACAATACACGAATGGGGTCATTGTTTGCATCCAAGGTGACACCTTAATTTTTCAAGGTCACATGTCAATGAATTCAAGGACCACTGCACTCAATAGCAAGCGCTTGCCTCATACTAAACAACCATACAGTATATGCCTTCTGCCCCTGCAGATTGTTGGTCAGGTAGTGATGGGCATCAACCAGTGGCAGCTATGTACCACACATGTTGCATCCACAAGCTGCTCTGTAAGAAAGACATGTAAAAAGAGGCTGTTACTCACAGTTTGCACAAAGCAGTGGTCACTATCCTCCTCAGCATACAGAACCCCATCCTTAATGAAGACGGAAATGGCTCTCAGGATGAACGAAACAAACAGGTTCATATGAATGAAGTTCCTTGTGCAGTGAAGCTTCCTGCGGAAACAAAAATAACTTACTGAGACTTTAATATGACACGGTATTATGTGGCTCACATTCTTGTATAACCTTGTATAATTGTTTACAATGTATAATAATAATAATAATAATAACGACATAAAAGTAACACAATTATATTTGAGTTACACACACATATGTATCAGATGATCATCACAGAGTTGCTTATGTGACATAGTTTTTTTTTCGAATTCTGTATGAAAAGTGCTATATAAATAAACATTATTATCATTATTTTTCCACTTCTGTTTGTTGCACTGGAAATCATCATAACAGGGTTACAAGTTTTGGGTTATGCACTACATTGCAGAACGTCAACGTTTTGAGGCTGCTGTCTTTTCCTCATTTACTTACTAGCAGATTAGCACCTGCTATTATCTCTCACTACCTGCAGGTTGTGTACTACGTTGGACACTTAAGAGGCATAAACAACCGTAGTTGTATAATATTACACTGCGTATTATACTCTACAATGGATTGACAATCATAATGTGATATAGTTGTTATAGCAACATTACCTTAGCACGTTTTCAAGAAATATTTTATACGTTTATATTCTTGGCTTTATCCAGCTTTGCCGTTAGTCAAAGAAAAGTCATCAATTCTAGTATTATCTGGGGTGGATCAGACTCATTTTAGTTTAAAGAAAACATAACTTAGCGCTCCAAAAAACACATTAGCAAATTTTTATTTTTATTTTTAAGACTACGTTTACATAGCAAATAGGTTATATTGTCTTGCCATTGATAGTAAATGTGTGTTTTTTTTAAAGAAACATTTGTATATGTGTATATTGGAGAGCTAAGTGACGTTGTAATTTTACAACAAGGGGTGTTACAGGGTTAAGGCACTAATTGGAATTATTACCCCACCAGCGATGGCGCTGCATATGCCAGTATAATAGGAACCAGACAAAAAGAGAAATCTTACCTAAACCTGCAGAGAATGACCATCGCTGTAGTGAGAGACACCAGGGATGTGCTGTAGCCCACTGTATACAGTGCCTTGACTGATGCATAGTAAATGTCCTGAATCAAACATACACAATGTCAGCTGTGTTGTTTTAGCACAATGTATGCTTTGGGAGAGATGGTAAGAGAAACTTTATTGATGTCTATTTCTATTTTCTACCTGCCTGTTATTTGAGCTATATTTAGTTTGAAGGGTCATTCCATTCCATTTTACAACTGTCATATTGGACAGACCTTTATACCCTTTGAGCTGACCACTTAATTTTTCATACATTGCGAGTGGCAGGATAGGTCAGAGATGTCCATACATGATGTCACGTGTGGGGCCAAATCTGACTGGCTTGTTTTTTACCATTACATTTTCAGATAAGCTTTTGATCTACGTGACGTGTTAGACAGGTTCCTTCAGACAAGGACTGGAAAAACGTGATAGCTTTGCTTTACATTTTAAAAGCATGGATATATGAAAAGTATTTACAAATCAATTCAAGTCAAATCTACTATATCACAGGTGAGTCTGAAATATAAATAGACGTAACCACATTTAAAACGACCACATGAATGCATTTTATAAATGAATTAGATTGGAAACTAAAGACAGAGAAAGTGACATCTTACAGGCTTGCTGTTGTTGTCATCAAAAAGGCAGACTTCCACATAGTGAGGGAATGGTTCGGACCAACCATCCTCGGTACAGTTTCGACTGACCCTCCCCATCTCTGAATGCCCAGGAGAAGGTGCATTACAGTGAGTAGGCCATTGCATTGAGACGTGTACTCAAACCAATGAAGTCACCAATGAATGAATCACTCACCGTCCTCAGGACCCATGAAGTCATGGAAGAGCTCCGGACAGTTGACCACCACCACCTGACCAATGCTGGCACTCTGCCAACATGTGAGGTTGTCCCACATCCACGGACACACTGATGGAGATAGACACCAAACACACAGTATACGGCATACAGTTTATCATAATGTACTGTACATGTCAGGAATGCAATGCCTAATATAGTTGTTTCAGGAAAAGCCGTGTGGCTTGAATTGCACATCATTTAATTTCAGTGGATTTCATTTAAATGAAATTAATTGAGTTCCATTCGCCCATTAAGATGACCGTGTTCATCCTCACTAGTGTAATAGCCACATGGTCGTCTGCATCCCCAGTGCACCCCAGCAACATTCTATTTCACAAATCACTGAGTGTATGTGTGTTTCTAGGGAAGACATCCATTTATTCTTTGTCCGTTATTGTGTTTGTATGTCCAGGATGTTTTAATGGCAAGAGCCCTAGTAGTGTGTACATTACTTTATCGTCAATATCATCAGATGACATTATCATCAAATGATAATTAATTAACCATTAATCAAATAGTATTGCCATTATTGGCTATTACAGTACAACACACTCAAGTATGTAAAATCATGATGTTAAAATCCATATACAAATTAACCAAATCTTATTTCACTTTTCACTAATACAAAATTGTTCACTGTTATTTATGGCTGGGCAAGTTAACGTGTTATTATCGCGTTAAGGCATTCATTAATTAACACAGACAATTATTTTATCTCGCATTAACGCAGTCTAAAAAAAGGAAGTTATTTTGAAAGTGTGCTCACTGGCTCTGAATACCCTGAATACAGACAGGGGTCACAGGAGGGGTGGCATGTTGCTCTCACATGAACTGAAAAAAGAGAAAACTGGCAGGGAAAGAAATATGGAGAAAGGTACTTTGCATCTGAAGCTTAACTATAATGCAATATACACTGTTAATGCTAGCAAATCACCCAGCCAAACTAAAATAAAACTAAAATAAAAACCTTTATAACTTTTTGGAGTTTTGTCCAGTTGCCGTGACTTTCATGATCGTTGTTCCATTTGTGATAAGCAAACAGCATATTTGGAATTTGTTTTATAAAAGCCTAATGTAAAGTCTATGTATCAGTGCCTTTGAACTGTGACTATAACATATGAATTAGGACATATTTGTTCATTTATGACCTTCCCCCATGCAGAAAGGGCACAAATCAGTGCAAAACATTTATATTTTATTTAAGTACATTATGATATATGTGGAGATGTACATTAAATATTTTAACTGCTATTGTGTAAAGGGAATGCTGTTTAAAAGTACCTTGATTTTCTGCAAACCAAATGGTAATTGCACTTTTGTTTATATAGTAGTACTTTTACAATAAAACTGCGCTATATACAGTTTTCGAATTCATTATTCAATTTTGCGTAAAACAATGTGATTAATCGCAGAAAATCATTCGATTAATCACGATTAAAAATGTTAATCGTTGCCCAGCACTATTTTATTGTTGAATAAATGTGGACAGCTTTAGAATGGAGTTTTTCTTGTCAGCTGGTGCGACCAATCAAATTGCTGGGGTGGCCGTCTAGACATGCCACTGCCCCTTTAAACATACAACTGTTTTTATTTAGTCATGGTGGCAGAGATAGATGATGGCCTGGAACAGTACATATGTCTTCAAATTGTTCTCTCTCTCTCCTCTCTCTCTCTCTCGCTCTCCCCTCTCTCTCTCTCTCTCTCCTCTCTCTCTCTCTCTCTTTCTTTCATTTACTTAGGTGTCATTTCCCTCATTCTGTCTATATTTTTCTAGGTTTGTACAGGTTTACATCACTGCAGAGCCCACACACATTTGCT
This sequence comes from Forbesichthys agassizii, assembly GCA_026546735.1. Taxonomy (NCBI): domain Eukaryota; kingdom Metazoa; phylum Chordata; class Actinopteri; order Percopsiformes; family Amblyopsidae; genus Forbesichthys; species Forbesichthys agassizii. The sequence goes on from JAODLL010000009.1 coordinate 3,362,267, forward strand.
ATACGTGTATTAATGTGTGTGTGTGTGTGTGTGGCCGTACAGAACTGCATGTGTGCATACTCATGTGGTCCACTCGTCTATATGTGTGTATGCATGTGTGTGTGTGCGTGTGTGTGTGTTTGAAGACCTCCCCCGCAATCTGCCTGGGTCTCTAATATGTTTTGGTTCTGTCTGGTGAGCTGTACGCAAAGCCAATTACCTTTTAAAGGGCAAACAACAGCCAAACGAGCCACATTGACTCACAGAGGTAACCGGCTTAATAAACACTGTGCCTGCATGACTGGCTACCACCGCCAATCTCATCACAGAGTGGGTCTTCAGTGGGACAGAATGATCAAGTAACACAGCTTCCCAAGAGCATACTATGTCCGTACACAATACACTCAACAGACATACAGTAACCGCACACAAATACATGCAGTTACATTTAAGTAGTCAGTGCATTTTAACCTGAAATAAGTACGATCTCTAGTCCCAAGCAATACGTTATGGTTATGCTTCACACTGGATTCACAGCGAATGTAAGGCAATGCTGCCAGTTTGTACTCCATATCACCCTCAAGATCAATCTGATGTGCATTTTCAGTTTTCATCTACTTGTTTCCATCTCGCTGCTCATTTGCCTTCAGCTTCTCGCTTCCTCTCAGTTGGATATTCTGCAAACCCAGGCCTTTTTATTTCCTCTGCAACGATGAGCTGTCAGCAGAAACACAGGACGGTTCCTTTTAAAGGGACGGGGGAAGATAAGGCTCAATTAAAGGGGCAGGACAAGCAAAAGCAAGTGACTAGGCTACATGGTCTAAAAATGGACAGTTGAATTAAAGCATAAACACATTACACCTCTAATTTCACCGTAGCTCCACAGGTCAAAAGCCTTTCCAAAGGATAACTTAACAATAGCAACTTTCAATACACAGTTTGATGACAACAAAGGATGCACAATAATGGACCCTACACTATTGCAGACCATCAACACCAACCTGAATCACCACTTTGAAAAGTGACCTATACAACATAGCCTATACGGGTAGTATGACTCTGTCCTATACCTATACCTCCTATACCTCCTATGTCCTATACCTATATACAGGTATATATATATATACCTATATATATATATACCTGTATATATAGACCTATATATATATATAGGTATATATATATCTCAATGCGATTTGCCGGTATTCTTTAGATGGAGAACATAGTAAAGGTTGAATTTGTTCCTATTTTCAAATGGATCCCCCCTCATTCTTTCTATATTTATTTACACAGGAGGACCCACATAAAGCTATGAGTCACAGTGCAGCCTGGGATTTGGGGAGTATGTTTGTCTAGTTTTCACAAACTCAACAGGAGGCCTACAGCGTTTACTAATGAAATTCACGGTCCATAGCCAAGAAATAATTACTTCCAGGTTTCTCATCCCCCGTTTCCTCTTTTTTGCAAGGGGACACGTAAAAATCCTGTGAAAGCAGCCCGGCAAGACATCGCAGGCAAACATTTGGCTGTGAAAGTGTACAGTAGGTTTGCAATCTTTTTATGTGCTTGTGGGTTTCATTAACACTAAGCAAGTAAATGTAAAACATGCAAGCATGCCTATGCTCCCCCTCCCAACACACACACGTGAAAACACATGCACTTACCATATTCAGGGTCATCGTGCAGAGAAATCTTCTCCATACACTTCTCCTGCTCTCTCTTGGTGATGCAGTGCCCTGACTCTGAGACCACCTGACACACACACACACACACACACACACATACCGTACATATATAGTGCATCACCAATAACATCGGTTTATCAGCAAATTAAGATTTCATCAGAATCCTTGTTTCCAGCATGAAGATCGACCTCCCACTGAAGCAAAATGCTTTTGTGGAGTAAAGTAGTTTTCTTTATAATCGTATTTTATAATATATGTAATTATTACTGTAATATACCTTTTTCTTTTTTTGTAAAATTATGAATAACAATTCATAATAAGTGTTTAAAATGAACTATCCTGTATAATAATGTGACTATATCTAACAATATAAACACATTTCCGTAATAGCATGAATTAACCGGTGGTAGTACATCCATCCAAACACTCTTCTGTGTAGTCAGACAACTTCATAACTCTGCCCCTAGTCCACTGGTGTGTGCCCTTACACTCCTCCGCTCCTTCTGTCATTCTGTCACTCTCCCTTTCGCTCCCTCTCTCTCTCTCCCTCCTCTCTCGCCGTGAGAGCAGAAGTGTAATATGTCGCAGGCCTCCAAGGCCTGCCTGAGTCATCCCGCTGTATCTCTGCGCTCCCATGTGCTTCAGTCTTGCTGGGTAGATAAGATAGTAGCTGACTGTGAAGGTGTCCTCCAGTTTAGCGTCACTCTGTCTGCACACCTGGGCAGAATGTTAAACACCGCTGATTGAATTTCAGAGACTTTGGGGTTGTCTCTTTATCTTAACTTATTCTTAACTTATTCTTAATTGTTTTTGGTGAGTCTTTAATAATATAAAATACACCTACGCTTGGACACCACTTGTTGGGTATGAACGCAGAGAGAACACACTGAGTAAAAGGCTGCACTGTTTCATGTTTTAGTGTGTGCGATATCATTTAATGAAACCACCACAGGCGAAGAGAGCGCGTGTGTCCAGTAACAAGCATCCATGTTGCTAAGCAGCAGGTAGCGAGCTAGCAGCGAACAGACGCTGGAGGCGAGTCTTCTCAGAAATGAGGAATAATTGGATGCAGACGAGTAATAACTGTTTGGCATGGGAGCAAACAAGCCCAATAAGTGAGAATATAACATGCTTCTGCAATAAGGAAACCTGGATGGCAGGGTTATGGATGCACTGATTGGCACATAAAGGACACAACACTGGCCAATAAGTCAGAACCAAACGTTCCCAATGCATAATGTAGGCATTGCATTCAAACACACACACAAACCCCAACATTCCTAAAGTGTGTGTTTATAATTTATCCTACAATACGGTGATTCCAGTGGTATTCTGTAACACTCTTTGTTCTTATTGGAGAGACACAGTTGGCTAACAGCACACACAATGGACGTCAAATGGAGGTCTACGGGGACTATCCAGAGCTCGGAAATGTGCCATTGACATTGAACATACCTTGTATGGGTGAATGAAACATGTCTCTTCCTAATCTCCTCCCCCTTCTGCTCTAATCGTCATGGCATTTTCTCTCCTTTATTCATCCTTGCTTCTCATCCTTTGATATCTAGTTTATGAGCTCTCCTTTCCCCCATATATGTCTCCCCTCTCTCCAACCTTTCTTACTTTTCATTTCCAAATAAGACTACTACTGCACAACTGTACGCTGCCTGTATCTGAGGTCTAGTTGCCACACTGTCACAGTTCAGGTCATAAAACTCGTAAACAATGTATTGAACTCTGTGCACTATACTGCTTCTACCACTACTCCAACAATGTACTGCTGCTAGTATTACAGTAACTACTAGGCAGGCTACAACTTTTTTCTCACAGTAGCCATATATGTTCTATCATAACACAGAGGTGCAAAAACTCCACTCCATTACACGAAGCTGGCTCCCATGTTATCACACACTGAAACAAGTATTGCTGGTTATCTGTGCTGCGTTTATGCGGTTTGTTTTCTTAAGGTTTTTAAGCAATTACACTTTAAATATTCTGGTGGTTATCACTATTATTCATTATTTTTTTCCTACTTCTAATACTGGTATGTGTAATATTATTATTAGTAGTACTTTTACTGGGGGCTGGGCGATATATCGATATTTCACGTTTATTGGTATATTTTCAAAAGAGATATAAAATTTGACAATAGTGTTTTTATCAATATAATTAAATTCACACCTTTTTTCTGAGTACAGTAGCCAATGAGAGAGCAGATACTATAATAATATACATCTTTACAAATGTTTCTTTAAAAAAAACACAAATTTACTATCAACGGCAAGACAATTGAACCTATTGGCTACAGTATGTAAAAAAAAAGGGATGCTTTCATTGGACTAAAATATGTCTTACAAAACAGCTAGTATTACAAGGTACCCTGTAATCAAAAACAAATGGTGACTACATAAAGCAAACTGTCATTTTAGCTGCAATATCTACAACCTCTATGCTATGAATTTAACCATGTACAACTACAATTAAATCTCTAAAAAAAAAAAAATTGCAGATTTCCGTCGGGTTTTCAGTTTTTTCTCCTCCTGAGCATTTAACCAACTTTATAGAAAATACCGATATAAATTGTGTATTGTTATTCAACCTAAATATATCGTGATATAATTTTTGGTTCATATCGCCCTACTATTACTACTACTATTATTATAATTAATATAATTATTATTATTAGTAGTAATAATATTATATCCAGATCATTTTCTCGGCACAATGTTTCACATCCCTGTGTACATTAGTGTGTGTGCGTGTGTGTGTGTGTTCCAGGTGGGTAATAAAGGCAGGGGATACTGTCAACCTGCCGCATTGATGCGGAGCCACACAACTGCCTCCAGCCACTCAAGTGTCTTGCCCTCACGCATCCTCCATACGTCTGGCATTCTGCACGGCGCCTCCGTCAAAGAACTAATACAAGAGACCCAGGAGCAGATGGATAGGCGGCCTTGTGACCGGGCTGGCCAGAGAGTTATCACTCTTCACAGGCAGCCAGTAGGCTAGAGTCAGAGTGGCTCTGGGAGCTGGAACGTATGCCCACGCCTGCAGCAAGCAGCCCCATATGAATGTGAGCTAACAGGCCAGAGATGGACATTGGAGGGGAATCAGCAATGGAGCAATAGACTTGAATGCAGGCAATGTGCAGAGACAGCAATGTACGCGCACACACACACACACACACACACTACTGTACTGCATATTACACGCATCTCATACAGTTTATGGGTACAGTATATGAAAGTATGCACCTGCACACTCCCAGCAAATTCATAAATGCAACACACACACACACACACACACACATAACCTATTCTAGATACTCACCATGGGGAGCAAAAAGAGAGCAGTCAGCAGGTAGGCTGTCATTGTTTCCTTTTAATTGGATCGCTCAGAAGCAGGATGTTTCAGGAGTGTGTGTGTGTGTCTGTGTGTGTGTGTGTGTGTGTTCACAGGGATGCAGCGAAGACACGCCCCTCAGCTACACCACTCCTTTACTTTAAGGCTCCTGAAATGTAACACAAAACACGGTTAGCGCTTACAGCCTACTGTAGTACATGCTGCACTATATAGTAGTTGAGTCATAAGTTCAAAGTTAAGGGGCATCTTAGTGGGCATGTGGCCCACTCACAGCCAAAAGGTAATGGTTCGACCTATACCTGTGAGCATCCTTGAGATGTCTAGGCCCTACCTGTTCTCAATAATACATGTGTAAGTCACATGGGATTAAATTGTCTTCTGGCATTTCAATGAGATGCATGGCACGTTAAAATAAACATTATTTGCGTTAAATGGAGAGAGACAGAAACACAAATAAAGGAAGACAAAGCAGCTTCCATTTCTACACTGACATCTGTAGAAGAATTTAATAAATGTCAAAGCTATTTTCTTGCTCTGCAGGGTAAACACCATGGTAACACCCTAAATGCTCCCAGGCATCTTTGAATGCAAGTAAATACATTTTTATCTTGTCAAGCAAGTAAAATTAAACCGTCTAACGGTTTACGTTGCTGTAAACATAATAGTTGCAGCAACGTAAATTTTCGCAGGCAGGACTGAGTTTTGTATAAAATCTGTGAGCTGAAGGGGGGGGTGCAGGAGAAGCAGATCTCCACTACTCCAGATCTCGTACATTCACACAACTCGCAAAACTAAAATAAAACAGACGATTCACTACAACAACAAACACAAAACACAAACACACACACACACACACACACCACGCGCACGTGCACGCACACAGGCACACAGGCGCACACGTACAGTACATTCCACACTGTGGCGAATCCAATTACTTCTAAAGCAGCTCTCGGATGCTTTATCAAGTAATAGCAGCCTGTGCTCAGAGTAAAAACCCACAGATATAAACAAGGATAATGCCTGTCAAGTATATAGGGCTGACCGGCTCGGCTGCACAGGCCGACTGCCAGTCTGACAAAAGGCAGAAGGGCAGGAGAACCACATGCACACACACTCGGAGTAACTGCAAGATATGAAAACACATAATAAGCCAGGCGGCGATGTGTTTGTCCACATCTACGTGAAGCAACGGACACGATGTCACAATGGTCACGTTGCCCCAGGCCCCATGCAAAACCTTGTTAAAACCGGCCTCTTATGACTAATGCGCTTACGTTTGCTACAGAGTACTACTGGAATAGGAAACCATCAGGACACACGTCACCTATGTGGAAGAAAAGCATGTGTTGCAGAGGATTAAATGTATGGAGGTTGTTAGATTGTTTCAAACACACACGCCATTCGCACCAGTGCAGAAGATGGATTGCCCCAGGCCTATGCATTTAGCTTGAAAACATGAACAAATGTGAGGCTATGCTATACGCTGATGAAACCCTGTGGTATATTCTTTTACATAGCAATGGGATGTGTCTCTAAATGACAAGTAATCTGAATGTGTTCATTTATACACCGAGCAGGAATCATGACACAACTGGAACATAACGAGATAAAAAGGACTGCCTAAGGTTTGGTGAGCAGCATTCGAGGAAGGCTGAGAAAAATCACACAACCAGAAACCATCCTCCATTTCAATGGTCCACAGCATGAAATCTAAACAGTGATATCACTCAAATGGATAGAGAAGGACGGCCAGAAGATGGCACGACAATTACAGTACAGTAGTCTGTGAATAAGAAGAAGCTTGTCTGGAGTCACATCCTTCCCTTGTTATAGTGCTTAACTACTGCACATCACAACATGATGGTAGACGTGATCATGCTTTCCATTAAGTCAAATAGAAGCAAACCATACCATATAACCCACTAGCTATAGCATTTTGAGATGTCATGCAGTCTTATAATGAAGCTTGTCTGACGGCTCTGCATAAAATGTACTGTTCTAAAATAAATAGCTTTTATCTTTAGGTAAATCCAAAAAGATCATATTAAACATATAGTTAAAGGTGGCATGTACTGTATTTGTATATTTAATTTATTGTAAACATCTTTGTACACACTAACTACATTACCTGGCATAATGTAATAATAGTGACAAACACTGTTCTCCGAGAGACATACCATAAATTTATTCATTTTATTCCACCGCATCCTTCTAATAACCTTATATTTTGTTATTCAATGTGTGCTTGACCTTTCCCTGGCAAGGAGAAAACATGTCTAAAAAACAACCAACGCATCATTATACTGCATGCAATCTCACTATAAGCATTGACAAGTGAAAAACATTGTAGCATCAATAATACAGTGCCTATACAGTATAGTGTGCAGTGAACGCCTACTAAATTAAATACCAGCAGTTACAGCATTGAACGTCAAGGAACCACTCAGATGTGCGGAGCAGCGCGGTATAGTCATGGACATAATAAACATCTTCTTACCATCGCGTAATATTTAGTGGAGCAAAGAAACACAGGGCACCATTAGTCTTCCGTCGGGCTCAGTGTAGAATTGCAGTTAATTGTTTCGTCTAAAACCCTCGGCGCGTCTTTCGTTCGGAGTGTGGAGACGTGCACGTTTCTCAGCTCTGGTCTGGAAATGACAGGTAGTGTTGTTGATGCTTGCTGCTGCTGCGGCAGCGCGCACCCTCGCCGCGTTGACTGCCGCTGCACCACGACGCTGTGTGCGTGCGTTTGTGTGTGTGTGTGTGTGTGTGTGTGTGTGTGTGCATGTGCGTGTGTGTGTTTTATTTGGTTAGATTGAGATACGGTTTAGTGGAATGTAAGTAGGATTCGTCGGGAAATGATGCTAATTTCTCACCGAGTTTATCGGTCAAAATCCCAAACAGATTCCAAAAATGTCCAAAACAGACACATCACTTGTCATGTTTTGTTGTGTTTTGTTAAAAACACAACTTGATGTAAGTAATGTAGGCATAAGAACTATGATCACTCTTGCTTGCCCATTTCTGATACCCACGGAACATGTTGAAGCAATTCTTTAGCTTCTACTGCAAACCTAAATTCAGTTTAGGACAATGATGTGTGATTCTGCCAGAGATGTTCCTGTGGTAGCCTTTCTTTTTTAACTTGTCAAATGTACTTTACTATTAATATTTAGTTAGGCCAAATCTTTATTTTATTAGACAGTATCAGAATAGATCAGCAGTGTCACTGTGCATTTTACAACACAATAAGGCAAAAGCAAAACAATTGGTCCAATATAACATTATAATTCAAGTATAATTCAAGTATGATAATATGAAAACAACCCCATAAATTAAGTTGGGTTATTCTAGTGTAGCCAGTGACGGCTCCTACTCAGTAAATTAGGGAGGGCAATTGTTTTGGTGACCCATTCAAAAACACGTTGCATTGTAGCATACATTTTCTTGTCACTCCGCTAAAGCCATAGCACTAGCCTACCCCCTAGATGGCAACATATAGGTTAAACTAAACAAGCAGAGATGCCTGCGTTACAATTAAATTCATCAAATAAATGTCTTACAAATACGTGTTACAAAATACACTTTAGATTGATAATGAAACAAAATTAATTCATAATAGTTTGCTGATTCAGTTGTCATGATATTTTAGGTGCAGTAAAATGCTCTCACCCAATCTCTCTTACAGTACGGTAGTAGACTACCTTGTCTCTACGGCCACCTTGGTTAAAATGAATGCAAACATTGACGTTTGGCTTCTGTTAAGATATTGTTAAAAATGGTTATGGAAAAGCACTATTGCATACACATTACACACTACTAAACGATCCTATCAATTAATATGAATATTATTATACATTTTATATTATTTATGTCACGGTTCGCGACCAGGCTCGCATCAGCACTGGACAGCACCCCTGGACCGTCCTCGTAATTACTCCCCATGCAGAAACGTGCCCTGGCAATTTCCTCCACGTAGGAATGCGGCTTTCTCCTTTCCGGTGCGAGGTTTCCTATCCCACGCAACCCCATCAGCTGGTTCCAGTTTGTTGCACCTCGTTTGACGAAGCACTGACCAGCAACCTTGTATAGTATTGATACCTGATTAAACGCACTCCCGGAAGCCATAGAGAATGCATTGAAGAGCCTGCATTTTTGGAAAAAGTATGTTAACGTGAACGTCCATGAGAGTGGTCAGGATGATTTTCAGCCATATTTAAATCGCCCAAAGAGGGGCTGAAGGCTATACGTACTCCACAGAACATTGGACGCTGATTGGATTAAGATATTTAGAGGCAGGACAGTCAGCTACTGTGACGTACACTGGTAAAGTTTGAAATGCCCTCCTCTCTCTTTCTCTCTTTGGCGGTGTGTCGTCCAATTGCCCTAAGGAACAAACCGTCCATGAGTGTAGCTTACCTACCTGTACACTTGCATATTGGTGCCTTCGGTATTGACAAATCTACATGACTACATGACTTCTGTCACAACGTTGAGAAAATAAATAACAGGTCTACTGAAATTGCAAACAAATACGAGCATATAGCAGAATACAAATATAACAAAGTGCAGTCACCATCGGTGTATGAATGTGTGTGTGAATGGGTGAATGGGAGGCAATCCTGTAAAGTGCTTTGAGTGGCAGAAGGTTAGAAAAGCATTATATAAATGCAGCCCATTTACCATTTACCAGTTGCATTCCTTAGACAGACAGTGCTGACAATGTGCTAAATTATCAAATGCTGCTTTCAAATATTTAATGCAGTCCTAATGTGCATTTACTGACCAGGGAGCAGAGCTGAGATAACACATTACCCATTTTTGCAATTCAAGTACATTTGTCACAATTAATTACAATGCAGTAATATAGGTAATTTAACAGACACTTATATCCAAAACGACAGAATGAGATTATTTATACAGCTTTAATCACAATACAGTCTCAAGGGTGGTGATTAGAGGTTAAATACTTTAGAATTTTGCATCTGCCCTGACTAAAACATGAGGTTGAAATTATATAATGATGCAAGATCATACGGTATAATGTACACAGAACATATTATTTAGCCTGGAAGGTATCAGTAGCTTTTAGTCAAGCACAATGCAGAAATGATTGATCATATAGCCAGGACGTTTTGATGGCTTGGCCTTAAATCAATGGAGAACAAGTCATGTTAGACTCTTATACGTGATATTCTCATAGAGGAAACAGGAAATCAGCACAAACGGCCGCTGTAGCACTGGACCTGTATTGACCAATCATCTAACAAAATATTTGTTTATGAAATTTGTGAACACATTTTGGATAAACGCTGGTACATTTGTCCTCTATCTCTGCTTGACTATTCTACCAAGATTGCAGTCTCACAAACATGTACCAGTCAAGAGGAATTTTGCATAAATGATTTCAGCATTTGTGGCTATTTTTATCATATGCTACTAATAGCAGGAAAAACAGTAAATTTGCAAGTTTGCATCGTGTTTTCAATGCTGATGTATACTGTACTGTACATTATTCAAGTTTAAATATGTTATGTTCTATTTGTTGTCCACACATAGCCTGTCCAACTATTGCTCTCTCAAATGTTTTTGTCGGGGCTTGGTCACATCTTGCATGGCAGCAATCACCATCGGTGTATGAATGTGTGAGTGAATGGGTGAATGTGAGGCAAAATACTGTAAAGCGCTTTGGATAAAAAGTTGTAGTACTAAGCTTTGCTTGTTGTTTTAATTTGAGCTTGAATTTAGTTTTCATTTAGTTTTGGAAAATGACTGACCCTGCCATTAAGTGCTCACTTACACAGATTAGAACAAATGTGTGAAAAACATTTGGGAGAAATAAAGCTTTTTTTGTGCATAGAAGCCATAGGATTGTAGTTTCCAGATGGCACAGGGCCGGCAATAGCTAATGCATGGTGTTTCTTCTGAGCAAGTTCAGTAATATCCCGGCTCGCCCAACCTTGCCATAACGCTAATGCCAAAGTGGTCGTGGCAGTGCAGTACCGGGTGTGTCAGTCAGAATCAGGTAGCTAGTGCTAGTTTTGTAGCCTTATGATACCTACAGTACCATCCTGATCTCACAAGCTACAGTTTAACTTCACCGCTATATCAGTCTGGAACCCATCAATTCAAAGGTGGCATAATGCAGAGCAAATAGATTTCAATCAAAATTTAAACTTAAACATATTCTCAACTTTTCAGCTTGTCAATGTCACACTTGGCCCAGGCAGCCGATCTCTGTGTTATTGAGGCCTTATCAACAAGCTTTTGAAGCGGATGCTATACATTAAAGCCTCTCTGTGTGATCGGGGCAGGGCCTAAGGGATTCTGAAGAAAAGTTGTTTAGATTTGATCAATATCAAGACAAAAACACCTCTCCCTTTGTCAGAAACCCCTCCCCAATATTGGTCACTCATTGCCAAGGCTTGTATAGTGTATTGCTGTCTGCAAAACTTTATTTGTGTTCCCATTTCAAGAGAAAAGGCTGTGCTGCATTGAAGCACCATATTATTTCTTCAGTATGCACACAGAATTGACAGGTAGCACACCGTAAGATGAATCTGACAAAAAGGTGTATTATCTTACAAACGCTGACTACACATTTTTATGGAACGAGGAGCTAACATGATTTGCCGTAATTGAAGATAGTCTCATCCTGATTATTTATTAATTTGAATCCAAGTGTTTTACTCGATTACCGCCACATATCCTGAAACTACGGTATAACCAGTTGCAGCCTTGCATACAATACACAACACACCCTCTTTACTACACGACAGCCCCCCTTCCTCTTTCCCAAGACACAAAATTAAAAGCAAAATTAAATGTATCAATTGCCCACCACACCTGCCCTCAATCTTTTTGAGTGCCATGAGTACCAATCTCTTCCCTATAGACCACACTAATACCATTCTGCACATCCCATACATAATGTTTCTTATATATTGTTCTATGGTCAGTTCACACACATTCAACATTCAATAAAATATACTTCTCCTTTCAGCACTGCCTCAGAAGCTCCTACCCCAAACATTGGATGTGCATTGCCAAAGCAGGAACAGTGTGGTGCGGTTTGCACCACTTTGTTTGTTTCCCAATTCACAGAGCCAGGGCTGTGGAGAAACACCAGATTATTTCTTTCAGCGCACACACACAGATTGGACAGCTAGCAAACTGCTAGTAGCGAACTGGCCTAATTATTTAATTTCATTGTAACTGCTTACCTCACCATTAAGGGGCTACAGAGCCTTTATGAAATAGTGTTTGTGTTTTCTCTCAACACAGCCTTTCCACTCCTTCACTCCTAAGCTTCTCCACACGATGCATATCTCCAGCTGTCTCTTACACCTCTTCTGCCCTTTCCAAGGCATGGGCCTCTCTTTTAGGTCCTGTACAACCCTATATGTCTCTCATCTCCCCTTAAAACAAGACTATTGTCCTGCCATTATGTGTTTCAGACTAGATGAAGGTTGCAATAAGCATCATGGGTTTAAGTGCTGAGCCCATGTGCCCACCCTGAAAGCTCTGTTGGAAACTAGAGAGAAGACCTCACAGAATCTCACATTCCCATTTATCCCACTGGGAGCTTTAGTGGAAGGGGATTAATTAGATGCTTGTGGAATGAAATAACCTGTACCTACAGCTAGCATAAAACACCAAAAATGAATTCACCACACAACACGCACGCACGCACGCACACAACACACACACGCGCGCCCACACGCGCACACATAACACACACACACACACATACATACATACAAACACACAAACAGTCTTTTGTAAACGTATGTAGCGCTGACATTTTGGTGAGTATGTAGAACAATTTACATACATTTCAACATACAAAACAATTACATATTTTCAATGCCAGCAATAGCTTTCAGTTCCAGCAACGCATGGGCATCCATCTTGTTCTTCAATAAATAAGCCTGTTCAAAAAGCTCTTGATTGCCTCTAATGTGAGGCTGACAATGTGGAATGACTTCACAGACCATGCAGATATAATTGCAGGCTGTCAGAGAAGACAGGAGCCGCTCAATAAAATGTTCTCAGATGAATGATGCATGTCATTTCAATGTTCTTTCCATATATTCCGGGAGAATGGGGTGTCAAATCATGCATCACTTCCCTCAGTAAGGGGTGGGGCATGGAATTGTGTTTATCCACCTCTATTCATGGATGGTAATAATGACTAGACTTCCACACAGATGATCATAAAAAATAATATTGTACAGCCAAAAAGATATTTCTCAAAATGTTGAAGGCTTGGTACCATGTACTAATTACTTAAGTTTGTCTGTATCGCTGTTGCTGTGACCAGTCATGCATCTTTTCTTTCATTTGGTGGGGGTATATTTGTTTTTTGAATGCTTTTCACTGCCACACCCACCTGCTGATGATAGATTTGAGCGTCACTCACATTTTTTACAACAATAATTGTTGTTGTTGTTGAAACGCGTGACAACACAACATCACAAATATCCAACAGCAATAATCGAAGCATAACTCTTACTCGCCTGCTGTAGTATCTGTTTGTGCGTTTTGCTGGGCGTATAAGTAAACCTTATATTATTATACCCACAGCAAGATTAGCTTCTTTTACACTATTATCTTACAGTACATAAGGCTATTGTACTATATACAAAACAATAATTATGAATACAGTAGCTGCAATATCCTATTGGTAATATTCTATTCAGTCCACTGCATTTGACAATCAAATTCAAAACAACTTGACATTTTTTGCAAAGTTACCGTACAATGGCAATTGTTACAGCACATGCAACAACATCATGGTCTCATCGCTAAGGCAGCTTGGTTGTGCTTTTTTGGTTTACTCACTCACATGATTAAAGTAAGTTGATTAGGTCAGAAGGTTGTGGTGTGGTATAGTTTTATGTAGTGAACTTAAAGTTAAACATTTATAAAAAGGCAAAGTGAATAATAATTTAGATTTACATTTACATTTACGGCATTTGGCAGACGCCAAAGCAACTTACATGTAGTACATTTGTCATTAGTTGGATAGGTCATACACCACCAGCAATTGTAAGCAACCAATATTATATCAGAATGTCCTAGTTGCCTGAATAATTAAGTGCCTAATACTAAAGTGCTAAGTACAAAGAGCCGAATTGGAATTGTTTTTTAAATTATTTATATGTAATTTTTAAATATAAGAGTAGCGTAGAGAGAAAAAGAAAAACTATAGAGTAAGAAACTTAAGTTAGCATTGAGTGCTAGGAGGTAGGAAGGTCGCTAATAGAGGTGTCGTGAAGATATGTCTTGACAGGTGTCTTGAGGAAGATGGGTAATGTTTCAGTAGTCCTGACTTGCTGGTAGCTCGTTCCACCATTGTGGTGTCAGGACTGAGAACATTCGAGACATTTATGAGCGAGTCTTGAGACCTCGTAGTGATGGCAGTGCCAGCCTGCCAGTCGAGGCGGTGGTACGAAGTGCTCTTGTCAGTACCTGGAACCGGACCATTGCTTGGAGGTACCTCGGGGAAGTTTTCTTTACTGCCTTGTAGGCCAGTACCAGTGTCTTCAACCGGATGCAGGCAGCAATGGGGAGCCAGTGAAGTTCTCAGAAGAAGGGGGTTACATGGGAGAAACGGATGGTTGAATACCAGGCAAGCTGCAGTGTTTTGAACACGCTGCAAGGGTCTGGTAGAGTACGCTGGTAGTCCCAATTAAGAGTTAGGTAAATCACTAGTGTTTGGACCAGGATTTGTACCACTTCCCTTGTGAGGAATGGCCTTATTCATCTGAAATTGTGAGTGAGAATCTGCAGGTAGGAGCTTTTGCAGTGATGGTTGATGTGCCTGATAGTTGGTTGTCCAGGATGACTCCAATACCCTTCACAGTAGGAAAGGAGAAAACTGTGGTCTTCTCCAGGGTGATAGATAGGTCCACTTGAAGACTGTCTTTTGCCGGGAGGTGGCTCTGTTTTGTCGTGCTTGAGTTTGAGGTGATGTGTAAACATCCAGGCACTTGTGTCAGCAAGACATTCAGAGATCCAAGTTGAGATCTGAGTGTCAGATGGAGTATAGGAGATGTAAACTTAAGTGTCATAGCAGTGATAGGAGAATCCATGAGAAGAAATTACAGGGCTGAGAGCTCTAGTATACAATGAGAAAAGTGAGGGTCCTAACACAGATCCTTGTGGGACCCCTGTGTTTAGTGGGCATGGTTTGGACAGGCGTCCAACCCAGAGCACTTGATAGGAGCGATCTGTCAGATAGGACTCGTACCAGGAGAGAGCAGAGTGTGCAGTCCTCAGCTCAGCGAGTGTTAAATGAAGGATCTGGTGGTTTACCATGTTCTAATGCAGCAGATAGATCTAGAAGGATGAGGATTCAGTCACCATGAGAAGGGCAGTCCCAGGAGGTTGTGGTCTGAGAGGTAGAGGGAGAGTTGGTTGGAGACGCTCTAGGGTTTTTGACAGGAAGGAAAGCAGGGATACTGGACTGTAGTTCTGGAGAGCGGATGCATTGAGGGCTGGTTTCTTGAGCAGCGGTCTGACTAGTTGTTTGGAATGAAGCTGGGACCAAGCCAGATAGAGAAGTTGATCAGTGAGGTGAGGAATGGTAGTCCCGTGAGACTGCTTGGAAGAGAGATGTGGGGATAGGGTTAAGAGGACAGGTAGTAGCCCGGTTGGATACTATGAGTTTCTGGACTTCTTCTGTGAAGAAGAGGGATAGGGCATTACGGGTGCAGGCCGATGTTGTAGGACAGGTAATCAACAGAGCAGTAAAAGAGCTACTGATGTCATTCACTTTCTTTGATAAGAAAGTTACCAAATAATCTGCTTATAGGGATGATGGTGGTGGAGGGATTGGTGGAGTGAGGAGGGACGAAAATACAGAGAATAGTTTCCTGGGGTCAGCGGCAGAGATTATCATGCCGGTGGGAGTATTTCCATTTTCTCTCAGCTGCTCTAAGCTTTTCACTCCAAGCTCAGAGAGGTCCGGACAACCAGGGCATAGGTGCCGACGATCTCACCGTTTTTGTAGTGAGAGAGCACAGGGTGTCAAGAGATGATTTCAGAACAGATGTGAGAGTGGAGGCCGCATTCTCGGTCAACATGGCATAGTACTGTTCGGTTGAAGGTAGCAGAGAGAGCAGCAGAGAGGATAGAGAAGGGGTGGAGAGGGTCTTTAAGTTGCGGCGGGAGACTCAACTTAAAACAACAGTTCGGCACCCTTGTTAAAGGTTACAATAGATAAAGCTTTGATCCATCCTTTATTATTCCAAGCCAACGTGCATGCTTCTTTTCTCCCTGCTGGTTATCGAAACCTTGGTCTGTAGCTTCTACAGCCAAAATACACAAACAAGCCCATGAGGGAATCATTTTGTGTTGTTGATATTGTAAACCATAGGCAGATCATCAAAGAGCCCTCTCAAAGGCTCATTTGTGAATACACATGCTGCATTGGTCCACCAGGAATTACACATAAATCAGTTTTATGTCTTGTTTAACTCCACTACTGTTTGGATGGTACAGGAATGGGTCTACAAATAGCCTACACAACATAAAAGAGGATCATCTATCTTGGATATAATGTCAAGAATCAAGTGGTCTAAACAATAACAGAACACTGGATTTGGAAATTGATGGGTAAATAATGTATGTCTTTACTGTGCTACTTTTGGCCCTAATAGTTCGACACTGGTATTTCACAGGTTGCTTATACAGTATAATAATGGTTTGTGTATTCTTCATAGCTTAAATCTAAAATATACTTACAAATCATATACCCCAACTTCCTTTAATGTGGCTTAATTGGAACAGTGAACACTTTATGGCTATGAAAATAGCCATACTTACCCAAGGTTGATAACAAATGTACAGTAAGCAAAACTTTCGGGAACATTGCCTCATTCTAACAGAGAGTAGATAAATTAAGATTTCACCAGCTCTCAGTTTTTAACACATTAACATTGAAGGTGAAAGAATCACGTAGAGGCTGAGAATCACTTGTCTGCACTGATCTTTATCTGTCAACAACACATGGATAATGTTATCCATATTTCATAGACCTGTGTACAGAACATTAATTGTCCTAAACATTTGCGTCAGAGGTCAAACAGTCCTATCAAGGACTGTTCAAGGACCTATGGTATGCTGTTTGCTTGTTTGATTAATGGTTGCCATAGCATAATAATCACAGTCATTGAGTCTTAGAGCAGTAATTATAAGGCAAGACAGAACCAGCTGCATGGTCCTGAGGTATTGTTCGAGCAGCTGAAGACTGTTAGCGTGCTAGTATGTCCATTTGGTATTGACATCATTATATAATCACTGTGAATCTTGACCTGAATATCTATTGGAAGAAGAATACTGCATGTTTCATAATGCACACATACAGTACTGTATACAGTAAATATATTACGGAAACCATCTGAGTAGTGTTACTCTCTAGACAGACGTCATATGATGTCGATACGATGCCGTTAGAACAGCAAAGGAACGGAATGTTCCTGTTGTCATGGAGACTGAGAAAAGTGGTTCATATGTTTGTATGATTTTGTCGACTATGTGCAGTAGTACCCTGTTAAGACGGCAGTCTCCGCTTTGATTTGTCATGAAGTGCATGTGTCATAGCTTCCTACTCCCTACTCTCTTATCAGCCATCAAGTTAATGACAAAAACATCAAAAAGGAAATAACAGTAACAATCATTAACGGCAGTGTAAAAATGATCTCATTTGAAAATCAAGGCCCCTTTGTTAAAACCACTAACCTAACCTAACCTGTGTGTGTGTGTGTGTGTGTGTGTGTGTGTGTCTGTGCGTGATACTGTGAACATATTTACATATACTGAGATTACTTTGCAGTACAGTGCAGAAGCATTCATGTCTGTTATAAGCTAGCCTGGGCCTAATGAACCCTCGCAGTGCACCCACTGTGGTGCCTCTATTTGTGTAAGTGACGGCATTGACGCACGGTCTTAACAAGGAAGATATGATTCACGACATTTAGTTCACAGGCAGTCTACGCTGTGAGTCAGGCCAACGCCACATTACATGTGTATCTGTTAGAAATATGACAGGCTTCCCGTTCAAAGGAATCACAGAATCATAGAACTCCAACCATTGGGAGTCCAGGATAGTCCCAGTCTGAGTGGCAGGCTCATAAGCGAGGAGGCTTAAAATAAATGAGCTCTAGCCTGTGTCGCTACAGCGTTCTTGAGGTGTCGGAGTGAAGTTTAAAACTGCGCAACTTAGTTACCGTTGTGCATACACGCAACACTGCCATTGTTTTACTCGCAATGCTCACACAAAAGATGTTCAACGCAAAGTCTTTTGTGTGTTCATCCAAATCTAGAAATCTTTCCACAGTAATCAATTAAACGGCATTGTGTGCTCATTGATGTTACAGTAATGTGTCTAGTATCTCTGCTTAAACAGCCTAAAGATGGGAAGTACAGTAATGGCAGTTTTCTTGTGAACTGTAATATGAGGGCAGCCAGTCAAAAATATGACATCTTTATCTACTGTTCTGCTATTGTTTAGAATAAATACAGATATGAAATGGCAAGAGGATCACAACGCATGCAAAGCCCACCATTGTCTCAGGCTGCCAGTTAAAATAATCTAACAAGTACCTTATTGCATGTAGATAGAGCCAAGAGCATGCACACCGGTGCTTAAAGTAATTACAGTAATTTACCTTTTCTGTCATAGACAGAGAAAGAAAAGCCTGCAAACGGTGTTGGAGTGGATACACATGCCTATATGAACTGATTAATTGCGTCCTCCAACAGTTCTATTGTAGTGTTTCATGTAATGCATGCCACAGAAAGGAGACGTGTGTTCTGTTACATCTTAACGATGATCATGACGATATGACTTATTGTCAGCCTATAGAGTTTTGAGCTCTATATAGGGGTTAATGCTGCTGTTATCAATAGGATATACATGATATTACGTTTAGGATTCCATAAAACAGAGAAGACTTCTGCAAATACAGCCATGAATGCCAGTTAAATCTTTGTAAAAGGTGAAGCTTACGGCTTCTCTGATTCCATCCATCACAGTCACCCCCTTAGCTGCTCAATCAGGGCTCCTTATCAACCCATCACCATGGCAACTCTCGTCTACAGCACAAAGCATTGAGCTGTGCATGTGTGACAGCATGTGTTAGTGTGTGTGTGTGTGTGTGTGTGTGTGTGTGTGTGTGTCATAAGGGACACAAAATAGGGTGCTGGCCTTTCATGTCTTTGCAACAGATGCGCACAATGACACTTGAAAAAGCTAGCTCTCACACACCTGCCGTCAGGTTGTCAGGTCCAGGCAAAGAAAGAGTGTGAGACTGAGCGTGAGAACGAGATATTGATGGTGACGGAGATGAATAGACGCAGAAGGAATGAGATGAAATAGCAGGCGGTAGGTGGCTGACATGTTGGCTCAACGTGTGGGAAGCTCAGGTGAGAGGTCATTAGTCAGCACAGAGACTGCTCCAGGAAATGCTTCGTTTCATTCCAAATTGTAACATTGAACTATTTGGCAAATTGTGAAATGAACTAATGGTAAGTCACTTTGGATGAAAGCATCAGCCTCATACCTACCTGCTGTAAATGTGAATGTAAATTACTTGAAAAAAGGTTGTGAAACTGTCAAATATATTGAGTGGACAAGAGGGGTTTGTCTAGTTGATCAGTGGCACTATGAGGCACATCATAAAAAGAGACTAAACTATGTACTCAAATGCACTTAATTAAGCCAGGAACAGATTAGACATATATCTTATATAAATCCATCTTGAAATATGAGGTTCAATAGGTGATTTAGAAAAAATGTAAGCACTGTAATGCGATTAAAAGGACACTAACCTCTCTCCTTGATTTGTGAATCACATGAAGGTTGAAGAATGTTACACCAGTAATATTAGATGTGAGTGGCACTCTTCTCTACAGCGCTCATACAATACATGCTCATTCACGTCATACGGTTCTCTACCCCTCCTGTTAGATCAGTCTACTCTCTCTCTCTCTCTCTCTCTCTCTCTCTCTCTCTCTCTCTCTCTCTCTCTCTCTCTATATATATATATATATA
>JAODLL010000009.1:3382454-3437955 GCA_026546735.1 Forbesichthys agassizii
TATGTGTGTGTGTGTATGTTTGAATACAAGTTAGCAATTGTGCACTTTATATGGCCACAGATGCACTGGTAACGTACATTTTACAGTAAGTGCACTACATCCAATCGCATGATTTCAATGAATATCCAAAACCATTGGAAATACAACGTATCTGCTCAGGTATAATGCAATTACTTAACATACTGTATGTCCAAAAATGTTTGACACAAATATTACACACTACTTTAAAGCCACAAACGTATATATCTTCCATCACTAGGGTGACATTTATATTAAACTGAGGTGGGAACATACTTCTTTACCCCTTCTAATCAATGGTTAAAGGTATTCGTCAGCTAATGTAAGCTAATACACGTTTAGTCAAATTCATCAAATATCTCCTCACATTCTGCTACCTTGTTGTGTGTGTGCTGATCAACTAATCATGTACTTCTACACAGCCCTGACTCTGTAAATGGGAACATAAAGTGGCGTACACCGCTCAATGCTCTTGCCTTTGCAATGTGTTTCAATGTGTGGGGTGGCGCTTCTGAGGGAGTTTGTTTTGAATTCAGCTGCAAGTTGGCAAGCGTTCTCGAGAATGCCTTTAACACATTTTCCTTTTGTGAAGTGAACAAAATGGCGGTCGCTGTTTGTTTGTGTGTTGGATGGATCCGCACTGAAGGACACAAGGCATCATGTGATGTTCTATTGTAACAAGTGTTTCTTTCACAGGGAGTACCTGGGGAAACAGCTCCAGTCCTCTGATCAACAGCAGTCTCAAGCCGTGCCAGCTCGAAGCTGAGCTGCATGGATGTGTGTTCCGTGTGGATGAGCGTGTACTGTGTGTGTGTGTGTGTGTGTGTGTGTGTGTCGTGTGTCAGCTGATCAGACCTCTCTCTCCTCTGTTAACAAGTTGTTGTCATGTTCTCACCCGCGGATGATGTTTCCCCTCTGTGACCTGTGGCGTGTTTATCGCAGCTAAGTGATGTGCAGTATTTCAAGTATGACCTCTGATAATGTAAAAGTAATTTAAAGCTTATCTGTCAAAACAAATCCAATAAATATTGTGCATCTGCCCTGTATGGTATTCTCTTCTGATTTCTGTTTAAATATATAAACCTGCTAAATATTTAATATTCTAAGATGAATGATTACAATTTAGTCTTAGTAATTGTCTGGCACCCTTGCAGTGAAGGTTCATGAAGCAAGCCTCATATTGTTATTAATTTATGGATTTAAATTCTAATGCATTATTAAACCTGAGGCCAATGTTGACTTGAATCTATACATAAGGCGTGTTTGCCCTTCAAGCAGTGGGTGAACGTTGAAAGTGAAGTAGTAATTTCCTAGTCGTTATATTTCAAAATGTTACTGTACACGCATGTTAGAGAGGGGTTGATCGTCAAGACCACAGATGGAAGTCCCAAGTATTTTGATTACTATATTTTCACAGTTGCGAAGGAGGTGATAAACCAAATGCAATAATTTAGTTTCTTCCACCTATTATCAGTGCATTATCTGGAAGGAGAGCTTTGACATGGAACCCTTCTTGCATGTCATTGTTATCCTTCACATGGTGATGTATTATTCTGTCAAAGCACCCCCCTCATCAAACCTATAGCTAGTTGTTGTGGAAAAGGAGAGCATACTAAAGGAAACAATAACCTAGTAAGATAATGTCTGCGTCGTCAGAGAAACCACTGCAGTGTGCTTCCATCTGAGTATAAAAATTGGAGGTTTGACTCTCCTCTCCTCAACTGACCCTGATTGCTTTTGTCCATCAGCTTCACTCTGGGTTGCAGTGCAGCGATCAGACAAGAAGGCTATTGGCTAGGCTATTGTGTAACATCCCCCATACTTGTGCTATGAGAGAGGTACTGTATTGTGTATGCTAGGCATTTGCTGCAGCTGTTGCTTAAGCTATTATTAAATCTTAGAAAATTTAAATGTAACATGTTTCAAAGTGTGATGTTTATGAGCAACTATGTTTAGAAATGATCTTCTGTCTGCAGAAAGCAGTTCTAAATAGAGAATGTGCCTTCAGTATTGTAGTGACGACTTATACATGATGAAAGTGATTGAACCCGCCTACTGTCGGTGTAGGGGAGCTCAATCATGATTTGGTATTATTCATTGATGTTGCAATACATTGGAAGATAAAAAAAAACAACAACCATGATATCACCAGTCAGGAATGGTATACTGTATGTGTCAGTTTCACGTTTTAATCTAGGCAGGGGAATTTGAGAAACACTTATGAGAGCAGTGTTCCTCAAAATGTCATTTCACATTACACTTTTCAACTTTTAAAAATCATTGTTGAGGTCTCATTTCCCACAATAATAGAGTAGATGTGAGTGAAAGTACTTTGGTATTTTTCATTCGAACATCACAGATAGCACAAAGAGCACTGATCATACACTTAAGTATGATCCTTGAGAAATGGCTTACGTTCACCCACAGTGTTATCTTCACAAAGATTTGCATTGTTTCTCCCTTGTCCTTGTCTATTGAGGCTGCCCCACTCATATATAAGAAGGTGGGAGAATTAGGAATTTACACAGTCAATATTTATGGAAAGCACCACTGCCTCTATTTACAGTGGCTGGCACACCCTAGTCCCCATGAAGCTCACCTGCTACAAGAAGGTGAACTTTGGATCATGAAACAGATGGAGTTGTTTCCCCATCTCCAGTTTATTATGCTACGCACATTCACTGTTCAGGCAGAAGGCACACAATAGCGGTATCTACTGACTCATTATCTGAGCGGGGCTTGGGGGATAGGATAAAGGTGTTTCTCCACCCCCCTTCCCTTCCGTGAGAATGCATTTCTATATGTCCCTAACATAGAAATATAATCATCTCTAGTAAATGTTAGGTATGAAAGAGGTTAGTTTTTCAGTTGTGTATACGGTGTGTGTATATAGTGTGTTCGGCCTGCTGATTGATGGTTCTATACTCAGGGAAGAGTACTATCGACTCACTCTATTGACCAAAACCCTCGCTTTTCAAGACGTAGGTCAGAGATGGTCAGTTCCCATAGTAACAATTCCAACATGGCTAAGATGACATTCATTTGAGAAACTTGATTATAGACAGGACACCCGGTAAATCAACAACACAAGGCATGCCCCTCAGTCTCAGTGCCCTCATATTAGTTATATGTTGCCACCTGTTATTTTGTGTTACACATTCATGTGTGTGCTGTTTACAATGGCGTTGACCAAGTTCAAATACAAATGACAGGGTGGTTTAATGTCTCAGGATTGTAATTGAAGTTGGTCCAACTCTGATGGACAGTTATGGAAGTAAATTAGTGCCACATTTCATATAGCATGTTGAATTACGTGAACTTAATAAAAACATGCAAAGAAAGCACAATAACAATGCTTGGATTTTTCTGGATTGCAATTTGACACAAATTGTAACCTCCACAAAAATACGCTTACAATATATTTGGTTAATAGAATACCTACCTAATTCTTCAACAGGTAATATTAAACCCATTCACCATCTGGGTATCACAGGAAGATAATTTATCTACTGATATTGTATGGTTTGGTCCGGTGGTTAAAGTATAATTTAACATTTTGTACATTTTTTCTCATGGGTTCCACTGTCTGCACGATCTCACCACTGCTATAACATGACAAAGATAACTTTTAAAGATACCTGCTTTCTACATACTTTCTTTCAGTCAGAACAGCCTGCTATGTAATGAGTTCTAACAGTTCCCTTGAATAAACTCATGTATATTGTATCTGTGTATGCCTCGCTGTCCATGTCTATTCAGTATTGTCTCTGTAGAAGGAGTTGGGTTACAATAATCCCTGAGCGAGTGACGACTGCAGGTTTGTGTGCTGGAGCCTCTCCTGGCTCAACAATATTGTGCTGAGGGTCTGTCGTGGACTTGACGGCGGTAGTTGGGAGTCTCTACATGACGGGGTACATATCATTAGGGCTGGCCCGAATAACATGCTTTGACGATTGAAGCTTTGGTAGTATCACCAGCAAATATTCAAAGCTTTGGCAGGGAGTGTAGGCAGCCTTTCAGGATGTACACACGACTGTTATGTTTAAGTGTGCACTCACACCACATATGTTTGGAAGGCTAACAGTTATTTTGATTTGATTGATGTAAACCATTTCAATATACAATTGCAACAGCATGTGCAATCAATGATTTTGTCAGGCCACATACTGTACATAATTGAGGCAACTCACCAATGATGACTCATAATAATCCACTAATTAATAGCAGTCTAAAACTTGATATGTTGGCAAAGGTGCACTCTAGATGATTTTATCTAGGAAAGTATTTAATCCAAACATCATTACATCAATAAATACCCATGGAATGCTGATGCATCTTTTCATATTACCTGGCAAATGTGTCTAAACAGTTACTATCAAAATGTTGCCTGTACCTTTCAATTGACACTTCAATTGAGAGAATAGGATTTTCCATAGCCTTTTCACAGCCTGCAATTAACCATCTATAAATTATAGATTCCTTCTATGTTAATTATAGACTATAATTCACAAAGAAAGAAAAAACATGGATTGTTTTTTTTACCTAGAAAGAAGTCGTCAAAGGGCATGAAGTGAAAATAATCTCACCAGCCTTTTGTAGCCTCTAATTGTTTGCATCCAGACCATTTGGCCTGGTCGCAGTGGACCCATTGGTCTAGCTTATCTGTCATTAAGCATTCTTTTCCATTCTGTGCGTTTCCCCTCAGAGCCACTTGGACTTGTTTCCGAGAGAGTACATTGCTCTCTTGGAGAGCCCATTAGATTTGCAGTAGAGAGGTAATCAG
The DNA here is from genome assembly GCA_026546735.1 of Forbesichthys agassizii. Classification (NCBI taxonomy): domain Eukaryota; kingdom Metazoa; phylum Chordata; class Actinopteri; order Percopsiformes; family Amblyopsidae; genus Forbesichthys; species Forbesichthys agassizii. Next base: position 3,387,256 of record JAODLL010000009.1, read on the forward strand.
GTGTTTCTGTTCGGCATCCAGGCAGAGATGCAGTATAGGTCAGGAAAATTACTGCCCTTATGGGAGGTGATAAGGGGAGAGTAGGGAGTGGCTTGTGTAAGACTCCGGTGGGGATGGAGACGCTTTTGGCACTTCTTGCTGGTGGTCAAGACCTCTCCCAATAACTTGATACTACCGACCCTCACGTTGACCACTCCATCTGTGGCAGAGGGTGGTGCTTTCTGAGGGCCTTAAGAACGACCTGAAGTTGACCTTGTGTCTGTTGCACCATGTAGCCACTCCACCATCATCACATATGCTGACTCATCACCTGTGCTGATGTCAATGGCACTCTCAAGACAGGTGGGCACTACTGCTTAGCTGAGAGAGTTGTTAATTGAAGTGATCTGTGAAGACATCTTTCAGCTGTTCTGCGCAGTCCTTTGGAACGCAGAACGTGGAATGACGTGGAACGTGGTACTTCCTCTTGGTTTCTCTGATACCTCGGGACATACCGTATGTTAATTTGGTCTCTGGATCTTTAGCATGTGGAGTTCCCCAGGACTTGTTGCCATACACTTTGTGATATACCCAGTGATAGACAACCTACCTCCTATAGCAGGTAGTAAGGTTAGTAGGGTTTGACGTGCAGGTGCTGTGATCTCACCGTAGCCTTTGATGAACAAGTGTTTGTGTGGCCTCTGGATTCCATGCTTGTCCTTTGGGAACTTCCTCTTATACACCATGCCATGTTTCCAGGACTCATCCGGTCGACTTGTCGGAATTAATTCAGAGTTTGACAGCTTGTATTATTCTGATCATGACCTTGCGGAGATGGAAATCATATGCTCTTCTCTCGTGCATACCAAAACCAAGATGTCCACAAAACGTTTACATGGCTGTCCATCAAATAGCTGTTCCACACACCTCTGTAAAGCCTTGCCTTTGAGGGAAGGCAAAGACCTTATAGGGGTCATGTAAGTGGTCAGCTTGAATAACTCCTCACTGAGTGTATCAGTTGAGACTCAAGTGTAAAACATGACAACAAGAAGCATTTTGGTAGTTTGTACTTTAACACTAAAAGGAGCAGGTGAATCAGGATGGGGGCAGGCAGGTAATCCAACCATGAGTGCTGTATAGTCTTAAAGGACAGAATCACCAGCAGGCTTCAGGTTGGGGCAGGCAGGTTACTCACAATACCGGGTAAACTAAAACAGCCAAAGGTCATTATCGTGGAATACTTCTGGGTCGCTTACTGTAAACAGATGAGACAAACGGGCACAGAAGGGAAATGCTGGGTTAAATGCACAGGGGATTGTAAGGAAAGGTGAAGGTGGAGAAAAGCACAATGGGGGCAATCACGGCATGACAAGAAGCCACACTTTGCATGGAGGACGCTGAACACCTTGGCCTCTAGCATGTCAGTAATCACCTGTTCTATTGTTTCCGTGAAGTGATGGCCAGAGGTGTGCTTTGCTGAGGTGGTGGGGTCAGTTCATAGCTGCATGCTCATCATTTTCGCATGCAGCCAGGAATCCCTTTCTATAGGCTCCTGAAGGAGCTGAATAGACTCCTGAATCCTGTGAAAAGTTCAAGTACTTTCCTTTAACTCTTCAGTTATCTTGTCTTTCATGGTGGCACTTGTCTATGGTGCATATTGTGGGGTGCACTCAATCACATAAAGACATACAGTACCACAGGCATGTTGCCTACAGAAGTGCTGTCAAATAGATCTTTGTACTACGTGAGCTCTGGAGCCCTCTGCTGCATAGCATGCACCTCTGGTCCAAGGACAACAAAGTTGGATGCTATCAAAGGCAAAAAGACCCAGCAGATGTTTGACGTCACTATACACAAAAACATAAATGTAGCTTCCCTACATGTGAGATTCAAGTCAGAGACATCACGCGTCTTTATTACCTGAGTTCTGTAAACCTCAAGATCGACCATGTTGTGGTCAAATATGAGAGCTTGGTGTCAATGTGCCAAAGTAGTCCACTGGACATAGAGAACATACTGTATCCTTGGAGAACACAAGTGAAGCAGCAGAGCAAAGCTGGCCATTTTGCACGCCCATTTAGTTCCCCTCGGTGCAAATTGTCTACTTGGACCGCAGCCAAATAATACCTAACCACTTTTCCTTGACCCCCATGGAAAATGTCAGGAGGTTAAGGGAAGATGTTAAGAAGAATTTATAAGGGCAAAAGGCAGCCTCAATGTTAAGAGAGTTTCACTGCACTTAACACTAGGCTATGTATGTGATGACATATGTTATTGATGCGGGGATCTTCCCTTGTCGTTCATGGTTATCATTTGTTTTCATGAAAAGCTGAATGGCGCATTGTCTCCTTTCCTTTCACAAATAATGGTCAGGTGTACCCAGGAGATAAGAAAGTAAGCATTAAAGCATTTTTCCTTAACATTTTGAGAATTTGACCAGCTCTTATGACTGCCAGTTTAGATATTTCCAGATAATTTCACACAGGAGCCTTCGATAAAAGGACTATTTGATCGCAGTCTAGATCTTGACATTATACGTGTATATATATGCGCTCCTGTAAAATTATATTAAACATTTTTATGTTTCTGAATCTTTTCTGTTCCTGAATATTATTTTTTGCTGACTGAACTTCTGGGTGTTGTAATTATGTTTCCCAAGCATATTTTGATCTCAAACATAATTGTCTTAGTGTCATAGTGCATAGCAAAAACGAACTTAGCTGTGATATATTTTTTGGAGGGGACTGTATACATTCGTTGTATTAATGACCCTATGTCTGTTAGGTTACGACCTGGCTCAGGATCTGTATTCATAAGACGGGAAAGCTACACATGCCTAAAGGAAATTTTATGAATATATTAAAGGTAGCATAAAAGTCCCCTTAAACGTAAGTGTAATTATATTTATGTAGTGTGTGTGTTTTATACGTGTTTTTTATATATATATATATATATATATATATATATGTATATATATATGTATATATGTATATATGTAATATCACTTATGAATCTAATTTTTAATTATGGGAGATTTCAAGAAGAGAGATTTCAATAAGGTAACCAAGTTTACTGTATATGCTATCTTATTAATAAAATAAATTACCAAAACAAATCATCTGGTATTATTCACAATATTGCAGTTAACCAAAGGGCTGATTACAGATAAGTGATGCCTTTCTCTTCTGTTATGTGTCATTTTAGAAAAAATATTATTAATATCACATAATGGACAACAAAAACGGATATCTATATTTGATTTGATGCTCAATGGGTGAAAACTAAGTCATAAACATATAGGCCTGTACTAGGACAAAAGTGGTATTTTATGCTGAAAAATACTGTACTGTATAAAAATGCTCTCCATTTCCTAACAAAGAAAATAGAGAAAACTATTTGGTTCATTGAAATAAATATTTTAGACAGGTTAGTCAAGGCTATAAACGTGCAAAATAGTTTCTAAGGGACCAAATTATGCCTTGAGTGCCGTCAGAGAACTTTCCCATATGAATATGTCAACACAGCTAGTTGCAAATATGGCTGCATGCCTGCAGAATATTAGGTTGCTATGAGTTGGTTGCTATGGAAACATTCAAGGTGTTTTTCCCTCCAAATAAATGGAAGCTATTGTATTGCATTCTGATTTAGATTTTCAAGGCTATTGTAAAACCACAGTCAGTGGTTTCTTTCAATTTTTCAGTCCATAATTTTTACGAGACATGAAGATTGTATACTTTTGTCATACAGATACAGAGCTGACCAAATTTGATTATATTAGGCACTATCTCAATTGGCAATGGTTCAGATGTTTTACATTTGAAGAATCATAAATATTCATGTTCATGTTATTCAATGGATTATAAAAAGGTTAAGCCTAGCCTACTATTAAGGTATTATTTTTCTTTTTTTTTCACAACAAAACTATAGCTATATTCAAATAGACTATACTGGTAGTTTGGGCACTGTAAACCTTCAGTAATATCTGCATGAGGTTTTGAATGTAGAAGCCCTCAACCATTTCCATACCACAGTAGCCTACAGTCCTAAAAATCAGCAAGAGATAAGGAGCAGAATGCCTGTTAGTTGAGAGCTAGAGATAGTTGATGATTCCCAGATAATTGGTTCTGTGTTGAGTTCCCATGATCTGTATAGCCTACATCCTGGACAAACACACCCATGCCAAGCCCTTTTATAATATTCCGTAGGCCTATTCACTACATGCATCTGTCAAATGAACTAATTGTCATTGTGTCAAAACAAACAAGGTGTTACTAAATGGTTAGTTGAAAAAGGTGTTTTCTATTCTGTTCTGACTTGACTTTTCTTGCTCCTTAAATTAGTAGTTGGACTTGGTTCATTAGACATCTATGGCAATTTGATTCAGTACAAAGAAGTGAAGTAATGCACGTGAAAAATGTGAAAAATGTTTATATAGTTTTGTTTTACTTCTCTGCAGAAATGGTTCTATATGTTTATATATTAAAACAAGCAAGTAAAATGTTTTTATTGTTATTTATATACAGTATATTTATTTCCATCCTTGTGTTGTCTTATACAATATTATCAATGATCTACTTTACCCATGTCAAGATCTCACTGCAAGCCTACTACAGTGATATTCAAATGAATTTAAATAAAAAAATAAAATTCCCTTTGGCTCAAATCCAGAAAAAAATTAAGAGCAGAGACAATATTTAGATAGCATATAGTAATTTGCAGTTTTTTGTTTTTTTTCTCAATTGTTTTCAAAACAAAACAAGTTACAAAACATTATCTGGGAAACACCCGAGAGTATATGCTACGACGTTTATAGCCAATACACATCCTTGATATGCAATGTAGGCCTTTAGACATGTACAGTACGTGCATTACATATTAGAATAACATACAGGTCGTTATAAGTGGATACTGGTCCATAGACTAAGTGGCTGGCTACTGTCTGAATATTGGCGTAAATATTCGCTCAGCCTCTGATGTCATTGAATGGACAGCAGTGAACGGTGTTGGAGCGCTCCTTCACAGGGACGCACCGGTGACACGCGCAGTCAGTTTTTAACGCGTGTTCCGCCCAGCACCTAGTGCATTTTAAATATCGTACTTTTTTGTTTATCGATGAGAACAATATTTCGTGTGACTGCGACTGACGATAAGCTACATTTTATTTTAGTAAACTTTTCTGAAGGCGCAACATCACAGGTAATAGTATGCACTTGTGTACGCTATTATTAGGCATGTTTGTGGGACTGTTTTCACGTATAGCTAATAAGGCAATAGTAGACCTGTTGTTCGATAAAGAATGGTGTATATTCATCAGGATTACATACCTTGACGCTTGGTTTTCCGTAGCTTTGCAGGCGTGTAATCTACAACTTGCCTGGAACGTTTACGTACCGAAACGACCCAGCTTTCAGCACCATGGACAGCGCGATCGTGCATATCTATAAAGATGACAACTGCCCTCTAGGCTACCCTGAGAAGTGCATACCAAACTTTACTGTGCAGCCTGGTTTTTCTGACATCTACAACTACACACTGAACGGTACTTGGGTGTCTGAACCCCAGACAATGTCTCCCATCATCCCCATCATAGCAGCGGTGTACTCCTTGGTGTTCGCAGTGGGTTTGGTGGGCAACTGCCTGGTTATGTATGTCATCATCAGGTGAGATCTGTTTTTATTCAGCGGTAGTCTATATCTGTAGAGAAGTGGAATAACACTTTTCATGACACGTGTATAACCAATGTACTGCATGCACTACTTTAAGGTTCATACATAAATATAAAAGACGTAGGCGTTGGTCTTTGTAAGTTAATTATTTCGTTTATTTCATCTCATGCCTAACGGTTGTTCGATAAGGCGGGGGTGTAGCCTATGCGAATGATTTGGGCCTGTCTTTGTTCTGTGTGCCCTGAGTGGAAATCGTTATAATAATTTGATTCATTTTAACATGGCTTACCTTTCGTTAACATTTCAATCGACTGCCACTTTGTCTGTGTGCACGCGCGCGTGTGTGTGTGTGTTTATTTGTTTTCGCGCCAATGTTGTGTTCGCTCGCTCTCTTTGGCGCTTCCGCGGTCCCGTGTGTCGCCACTGTAGGCCATGGTTGTGTTCACATAAACTCATTTTATGCAGCAAACAAGGACAATATAAATATGTTTTATTTATGGGAATAATGCATAAGCTACAGTACATGCTGTTGCCCATTGCTGCTTTCTTGTACAATCACATCTTACAAAATATTAAATCAGTGCAGAAAAGCTTTTATAGGCTACAAAGATTATATTTGCCAATCAACACTTAAGGTTTCTAGTCAGCCCTAATACAATACATTTTTAATAATTAAAGTTTCTCTCCTGAAAGATGGCAACCCCTAAATGAGTTAGTTAATGTGAACTGACAATTTCTGTGCCATACTAATTTGTAGTTAGTAAATGGATGCACATTACTAAGGCATTGATGTGACATAGAAGTGTGTCCTCGGAGAGAGATGGCAGCGAGAAGCGCTACCATCAGACACCATTTCATATCACTCTCTGTCTCTCCCTCTCTTCGTCTCGCCACCAGATACACCAAAATGAAAACGGCCACCAACATCTACATCTTCAACCTGGCGGTGGCCGACGCCATGGTGACCACCACCATGCCCTTCCAGAGCACCGACTACCTGCTGAGCTCATGGCCATTTGGCGAGGTGGTGTGCAAGGTGTTCATCTCCATAGACTACTACAACATGTTCACCAGCATCTTCACGCTCACCATGATGAGCGTGGACCGCTATGTGGCCGTCTGCCACCCGGTCAAGGCCCTGGACTTCCGCACGCCCGTCAAGGCCAAGATCATCAATGTACTGATCTGGGTGTTGTCGTCTGCGGCTGGGATTCCCGCCATGATTCTCGGGAGCACGCAGACCAATAACGGTAGGTAAACACACACACACACACATACACACATGGAGTTTGTTTAAGCTACTCTGTTGTTTATATAGCACTTGGCATTTGTTGCCATCTTCAATATTTGTATACATATGTCTTTATTGTGATAGAGACTATGTACCATTAGTCTGTAATGGGCAAGGGAAGATATGATGAAATAACACTATTTATTCATTATTGATGATATACATGAGTATTGACTCATGGAGTGAGTTTTGAACATGCTATATTGGCAACACTAAGTCTCCATGTAATCTCTCTAGCTGGTTAAATGGGGTGGATTTTGGGCAGGATATTCCAAATCCCCAGCAAAATATTGTCAACTCATTTGCTATGGCTAGCAGTGGATGGATCAAATTCCTATCATACCTTCTATGGCTTTACTACATGTGTGTGTGTTTGTGTGTGTCCACTGATGTTCCTATAACCTATACCACTGACCACCACCAGGTACCACAGAATGTGCCCTGCAGTTCCCCGAGCCATACGGCTACTGGGACACCATGATGAAGATCTGCGTCTTCATCTTCGGCTTCGTGGCCCCACTCCTCATCATCAGCGTGTGCTACACACTGATGGTGCTGAGGCTGAAGAGCGTGCGGCTGCTGTCGGGCTCGCGCGACAAGGACCGCAACCTGCGTCGCATCACGCGGCTGGTGCTGGTGGTGGTGGCCGTGTTCGTGGTGTGCTGGACGCCCATCCACATCTTCATCCTGGTCAAGGCTCTGGCCTCCTCTAGCGTGCCCGACACCACCGGCGTCACGGCCGCGTACTTCTTCTGCGTGGCGCTGGGCTACACCAACAGCAGCCTCAACCCCATCCTCTACGCCTTCCTGGACGAGAACTTCAAGAGGTGCTTCAGGGACTTTTGCTGCCCTGGAGCCCACAGTCCGGGCGATAGTCGCGGCCTGAGCCGCGTCAGGAGCACCCTCCGCGACCACTCATGCCCAGCCAGGGCCGCTGGAGAGCATGGGCAGGCCAGGCCTGTATGACTAGCAGTGGAGGTGTCCTCTGTCCGCTACCAGAGCTGTGAGGACTCCATTGACTTGGGCCTGACGCAGGTCACCACCGCAGTCTAACAGAGGGGACGTATTAGGGAGAGGGTTTTTATTAGGCTTTTATTAGGGTGCTAACGTTAACAAGACGTGCTCCTGGGACAACTGACAATAACACAAAACAGTCTGCTAAAAGTGCCGCGCACGGTATGGGTGCTTGTACAATCATACAGCTGAAAGGTACAGTATATTGAGCACATAGTATATGTTGCTGCCATAACATTAGCCTTACTGTACGATCTTACATGTAAAATAAATATATTAAATGTTCTAACTTTAACCTAAGTAATGTTTTGAAAAGTTCTTAGTAATAAATGTGAATAAATCCATTATATTCCTGATTCCTATTGTATATTATGTTGAAATACAAAAATCTGCACTTTTTGTCTAATGTGCTGCTTGTGTGCTACAGTATTTGTACATGTGTAATTTAACCCCTTTGCTTTTTTTGTGAATCTGTAAAAAATATATAGAGTACATTTATAATTGTATAACTAAATGCATAACTGTTTTATTGTGTGCCAATATTTTCAAGCATCTGTTTCCTCTAGGACAAACCAAGAAGCTATATCTATATTCTACTATGATTTCATTACAAAGACACCCAACACCGAACACCTAGTCTGAAATAGGATTTAGTTAGAGGATAGAGGGATACAAGCCACCAGGCCTATTTTTTTGTATTGCACTGATTTTAACAATGTTCCAATGCCATGTTATCATGTTGCCATGTTATGCCATGTTAGTTAGACAGGTTACATGATAAAAGAAAACATGTTTACCCCTCATTAAGAAAAGATCATAAAGAAGGAAACTTTCAGGGGTGGAAAAGGTGCCCAGTTGGGAATGTATCACTGATTTCAGGGCTTTACAGACAATAGAGCTTATTTGGTATTATTAAGTATTTCTGGATAATCTGCATCTGTATAGATGTTTAATGTTAAAGTATTATGAGATTATATTTTACAGCCTCTTTAGAGTAAGAAATTGAACAATGATATTTGATACATATAAAGGTTTTGTAAATGTTTTTTGCATATCTTAATAGGCATTGTGTACTCGTGTGCACTGTATTAATATAGTATACATGTACAGAACATCAATCATTAAAAATTATAAGAAAAATGTGAATGACAATAAATGTTGCATTGATTTCACAGCATATAATGTATACTGTGTCCTTGTTTTAGCATGTTTAAGGTCACTCCTTTATATGACTATGGTTCATCTTATTTTGTCATATGTGCCAGATCAGATTTATTCAATTGTAATGTTTAATTTGTGAAAAGGAAAACAAATAATAACACTGCACATATATAAGACAATCATGTTTTAGCCACATGCACCTAACACACAGAACATGTTTAACTTGATTACATTCTCTGTATTTTTATTTTTATTGTATCACAGACAGTAAAAACACTGATAGGTTAAGATAATCAAGAGACTATGAATTAAGATTAAACTAATTTCTAGCAAATTACCAATGAATGAATTATGACTTTGTCTGGATTTTGCTCCGTTTACATATTTTTGTACTTAGCTTTGAATGTGAAAAGATGTTTTAACATGCTAATAAAAATAAAAAGTAATTTAGGAAATTATGAGGAAAATCAGTCCCCTACATACACACGTCCCCGGGCTTACAAGTGTTAGTACTCATTTAAATGACAAAAGACAGACATGGCTTGGCATCACAGAATGACACTTTCAAGAGCACACCCAACCATTTCATTAAGCCATTCTCTAAAGATAGACACTTTAGAAACATTATGGTTTCACGGTAAAGAGCAGGCTAAACACCCACAACCAATTCATGTTGTTCCTGTATGAGGCATTTTTGTCATGGTGGCCTTGCAGAGGAACATTTATGTGATTTATCTTAAAACTTGCTTTAAAAACTGTTATATAAAGGAGTATATGTGTGAAGAAGGTTGAGTCATGAGACCTGCATAACAGACTGAAAGGCTTTTTAAAACCATATTTGTTTAGACATTTATAGTTCACACCTAACTAAGAAATACTATTGAGCTAAGATGTCACACTCTTTTATTGTAAACAGAAATAATTGGCAATTTCAGGTGTGTCATTTTGTCCTATGGGAAAAAATGTGCACTGTGAAAGAAAACCCAGAACCCACAAAGTAACCAAAAAACTGTTTAAAACAAAACATGTTTTTTCCTTCCCTAAAGAGCATCTTTAATAATACTCTCAGTAGAGGGCTATACTTCCAGCTGGTACATCATTTCATTAGGCTTAATGATGCATTGGGGGTTCTCGGACCTGCTGTGCAAATATAAAGCATGCAGACAAACATGAAGTCATTGTCAAAATCTCTCTGCATCATAACTCTTGCTGAGAGAGAACAATGAACAATGCTTTCAATGTCCTAAACTGCTCCTGCCTCCTGAACTTTACAACATGAGTGGGCATTGAATAGACCTACCATCAATAATGTGGCTTTGTCTCTTTCGACCATTGACTGTCTGTCTGCCTAGACTTGGAAATGCTTTATTGTATGTTACAGTAGCCTATAGCTTAAGCAAACAGTCGATTTTTGCTGCATTGAGGTCGCAGGGCAACAAATACTGTTGTAAATCTTTTTAGGCCTAATAAGTTTTATATTAGGCTTTCACTGAAACATGCAGTACTTTTCCTCGCCACACGAGGGCAAGAGAGAGAATAACAAGATTATTGGCTACAACTAACTGTGCCACTGTTTCCGGGTGTCTTCTAGCAAGACAATATAGTCTTTATGCTTTGGATTTGTCTGGTAATTTAGACGGCACCCTTGGTTACCAACTAATAAAAGAATGAACAGAATATTTGGACGAGGAAATCCGAAAACACCTCCACCAAATCTATCGGACTGTATAGGAAACGTAAGTGTTTTTGATTGTTGTTTACCTTGATGTCTCAGACAGCCAACCTGAGCAGTTACGCCTAATTCTGTGTCCTGCCGAATTCAGTGACCCTTTCGAAAGTGCGCATGCGCCACCTAAAATCATGTACAATCTACTAACGGGAGCGTGTGATTTCTCGTGCACTTTGTGTGTCTAGCTCCCGAAGTGTTTTAGTTCTGGAAAGGTTTACTGAAAAGTTAGCTAGCTATCGATTGTGGTTTGCTCTGCAAAAAACTTGTGATTTTAGCGATTTCTGAATAAAAAGTGAATATAATCTACTTTATCTACACCAGCCTCGTCCTTTTAAGGGTAATTGATGTCTAGATATTTCTAAATATTATTTATAGATCTATCGAACTATTTTATGCTTTTTCTGCTTTATTTAACATACTTAGTTAAGAAAGGGTCACTGAATTCGGCAGGACACATAATTAGGCGTAACACCGTAATGGATGTTACGGTAAACCCCCTCTGGCTGTGTGTTTCATGTTTCTTGATCTTTACAATATTTTGAAACGGAGAGTATGATTATATATATTTATCACTAACTGTCAAGTGGGTGATTATGGTCCTGATTATCTCTCTCTCTCTCTCTCTCTCTCTCTCTGTCTCTGTCTCTGTCTCTCTCTCTCTCTACTGTAGGTAGATGCAAGGACAGAGTCCATTGACAAGAAGACTGCCAGACTTGATGCAGAACTAATGAAGTACAAAGATCAACTGAAAAAAATGAGGGATGGGCCCTCTAAAGTATGATTCCATTCAATCTTTAGAGGTCCAATGCATTTAAGCATTCTGTATGACAGACACATATTTCCCTTTTTCGTTACTTATAGAATATGGTGAAGCAAAAGGCAATGAGAGTCTTAAAGCAAAAGAGAATGTAAGTCACCTCATGCACCCGTTGACAGCAGCTGTATCATGCCTGTTATGCATGTAGACTAGAGGTTATTTCAAAGTATGGTTTATAAGATCTAATACTAGCAGGTTATTCGTATAATGTAAACACATATACACCTCAGCAGAATTAGTTCATCCTCCAATCACCAAGTTTAGAGTTTTTACCAGAAGTCATACTGCCTTTATGTTTGAACAATTACACGAAGTATAGATGCAGCATGCATGTTAATATGCTTCATAAGTGTAACCAGTAAACACACAAAACCCCTTTAATTCATTTATTTTATATCAGGTATGAAGGTCAAAGGGATCAACTGGCACAGCAGTCTTTTAACATGGAACAGGCTAACTACACCATCCAGTCACTGAAGGACACAAAAACAACGGTACAAATCCCAATGCTCTGAAACCACAGCATTAGGCAACACAAGGCTCCAATACATGCCCATACATAACCCATATCAAGTTAAACATAAATACTATAGTCCTGTGTTTGACTAGGTAATGCCTATTTATATAATTAATTAATAAAGTGTTTATTTTCTGGAATGTATTGTATAATGTGAGGTGGAAGCCATGAAGATTGGTGCCAAGGAGATGAAAAAAGCATATAAAGAAGTCAAATTGGATCAGATTGAGGTACAGTGTATATCATGCTTCTTAAACTCTCTGTTGTGACCTGCAAAAACAATGACACCCTGAAACACAACTGTGAAACACCTTCAACTGTGTAATTGTCCTTACTTCTTAATACTTCCTTGTTGACCGTTCACTTTCGCCCCGGTAAGAGCAAACTTGCATATGTTATTCAGAACACAATACAATATAAGAGTTTACTTGCAAAGCGTGTGTGCAGAATAATAGTTTTTCTTTTATCAATTACTTTAAAAGCATTTGTTTTATTGTTAGGAGCCTACATTTAAATTGTGATCAAGATTGTATTAATTGCACAGCTAACAGCCCTACCGTTTGTGGATCCCCTGGTGTAAGAAATATACAATAACTTGGTTCCTGTGTCTTCTCCAGGACCTTCAAGACCAGCTGGAGGACATGATGGAAGATGCCAGTGAAGTGCAGGAGGCCCTGAGTCGCAGCTATGGCACACCAGAGATTGATGAAGATGATCTGGAAGCAGGTGCGATTGATGCACTAGGTTTAAGTCAAAGTAGTCAAAGTATTTAGTAACAACTGAATCAGTGAAATTTCTGGACATGATTTCAGAGCTCGACGCGTTAGGGGATGAGCTATTGATGGATGATGACAGCTCCTACCTGGACGAAGCTTCTGCTGCCCCATCTATCCCTGAGGGAATCCCCAGTGACAAGACCAACAAGGTCACTTCCTCACATAGCTTCCATGTTGGTATTATTGTATGTGTGAGTGTATTGGAGTTTATCTTCAGGAATATATCACCCAAAGGTCTTCTTTTTGGAGAATGTACATACTGTAGCACCCTTATGGATAGTCAGCATTAAACTAAGCATAAAGCCACTTTACATTTACATACCACCAGCAGAAGTAGGCAGTTTGGAGCAATTTTAACAGTGGCTCTTTTTCCCAAGCAATTGGGCTAACATTGTGTAGTTTGTACCAGTCATAGACTGATTCAATGGAATAGCGTGTTTATTTACAAAGTTTTGGAAATGTATTATGTTCCTTTTTTACTTTCAGGATGGTGTTTTGGTGGATGAATTTGGCCTTCCACAGATTCCTGCTACATAAAATGGGATGCAACAACTGCTCTTTGACTGAAAACACTTTTCTATGTAGAGTAACATTTATACACGCAAAACAGTTTGACCTGAGAACACTTACAATACTGTTGTCTTAGTGTTGTTTGGAGTTGTGTATTGTTGCTACTACCATGCTAGCATGTGGCCTTGTAACATACCATACCCCCCCATCATAACCTAGTCCTTACCATTTTACAGTATTATTTTGTATTATTATTATTTAATTTAGTTAAGTTATTCTTTTTTGTCACTGATGCATGTCTAAGTGTTAGTATTACTATGGAATTGATTTCCAACCATGTCTGTTCATGAATACGAGTCGTTTGAAACGTACAATATATTTGTCTTTTAAATTAACTTAGTGAAAATATATTGATTTGTTTTTATTGCATTGTGGACATGAGAAAGGTGACCTTATTATATCCCCTTTTTCTTCTTGGGTTTTGATTCCTTTTGCTTGGTAGATTGCTTTGATTGTTGGCTTTTGGGAGTCTTGTCAGTGTTAGATTTGGACTGCCTTGGGTTAAACTCCACTCTTACACCTGTGGGCCACGGCAATACAGAATTATTTGTGTAGGCAACATTAAAACCTAGAGATAAATCATTAACATTGTGCTGTATGTGTAGCCTGTAAGACTGTAAAATGAATCTGCATTAATTGAACCTGAAAGCATTTCCCACAAGTCTTTGAGGATCCAGACCTAGGCAGTCGCCCTTTAGGCACAATGCACAGTAGCGGGTTCCACACCAAGTGCACATGTATGTCTAAATAATTGAAGATTAAACTTACATTACATACACATCAGCATTGTTTACAGAGGCTTTAAAACCCAAATTAAATACATAATGTATTACTTAAATATATATATATCTTACTGTATCAACATTGGAGCATCCCGACCTGCACATTTATTTTATTAATAAATAGGCTAACAACTTGTATTCCCAAATACATTTCTTCAATGCAATGTTTTCTTTAAAGGTTGGTATCAGTTTGTGTTCCATGGTGGGTTTACCTACATTATATTTGCCAATAGATAGCCTAGGCCAGAGGTCTTTAAAGATTATCAGGCCAATTGGAATAGAAACACGGCACAGGGACCGGTCCCCCTATCACATGGTATAAATTATATAGTTGCCGGCCAACAATAATGTGTAGGGTCGCCTATTTTGCCATGTATAAAAGTAAGCCACTAAATAAGCCACTCAAATATTTGAACAATTTATACTTCATGTGTATTTTCTGACATTTTAATTTTTGGATGAAAATACGTTTTGGATAAAATAATTTAGAGGACCCCCTGCACTATATCTGAGGACCCCCTAGGGTCCCGGACCCCTGTTGAAGACCTTGAGTCTAGGCAGTTGGTATATGTTAGGATTGAAACATTTGGTTAGTCAAAACAGTACAGTATTTCTCCACCATGGGCAAGTGGGCTTACAACAGCACATATAAATGGAAGAAGTATGTGTAATAATTATTCTACTACTATTCACCTTTAATTCATTTTGCATATGGACAAAATTTCATAATGGACCATTGTGCTGGAGGTTCCAAAAAGATGTAACAACTTCCTGTCTGTTCAGGAAGTAGTTTTCTCTGCAAGTAAATATCAAATAAGGACTTGAAATGGCTGAGACAAAAACAATAACTGTGACAGTTGCATACGGTAGCTATTTCTAAATAAATTAATGATAATTTGTCATCGATGATAACTGTAATTTACAGTTAATGTTTTAGCCTAATAGAATAGCTGCTGTTTAAAATAATAGCCGTGCTAATGTAGCTACCGTACCGGTAACGCTCTCAGCAAATGAGCTGTAGCTTTATGTTCCAGTCACAATATTGGATTAATTTAAATCAAGAGTCAATATCTCATTAATATCTATTTCTTTGTATTGATTCCAGATTATATAAATAATACATTTACACGCCAATATGCACCGGTAATCACCGTTTTCCATAAGATTATGGCTTTATGGTTATTTGCCATTGGTATTTCATTGCAACATTGTATCACAAATGACCATGTGTAATACCTACCTACCTACTGCATATATTATATATAAATGTACAATGTAACAGAGTAAGAGAATGGCAATAGCTTTAGATTAGTGATAACCAAAAGCTGTGTTAAAAGTAAAAGACTAATAAGTCAGTTGCTCACATGTAGATCACATGTACAGGTACATTTTAATGTATTGTTTTGGCCCAGGTTCTGCAAAGCACAGCATCACACTAACAGAGCAGGATGGGTGTGAGCCTACAGTGAGAGACTTGTCAGATGCTCTCACTCAAGCTACAGGGGTCCCAGGACCATCACAGAAACTCATATTTAAAGGTAGGCTGCTCTGTTGACAGAGTACAGATTCCTTTTCATTCTACAGATCTACAGATTCCTTTAAAATGAACATGTATTTCAAGAATTTACATGGATTTGCAGGGAAATCGCTTAAGGATATGGAGGAGTCTCTTTCCAGCTTTGGAGTCAAACAAGGCTGTAAACTCATGATGATTGGGAAAAGGGTATGGCTTGACCATATTGAAATAAACTTATCATCAGTAATTATATACTTGCAATAATCAAATTCTGACATGCTTTCATAAACAGAACAGTCCTGAGGAAGAGGTTGAACTGAAGAAGCTAAAAGACATTGAGAAGTCTGTGGAACAGACAGCCAAAAAGCTGGAAAAAGTAGATGGGGAACTGACTGGACTGAAGAACGTAGGAATCATTAAGTCTCACTGTATATGTAGGCTAATAGGTAGTGTCATTAAGCATCACTGTAGGCTAATGGGTAGTATCATTAAGCATCATTGTATATGTAGGCTAATGAGTAGTATCATTAAGCATCACTGTATATGTAGGCTAATTGGTAGTATCATTAAGTTTCACTGTAGGCTAATGGGTAGTATCATTAAGTATCACTGTATGTAGGCTTATTGGTAGGTATGAGATGGCAGGATGCGCTGGTGGTCACATATGTTTTCTGTCTGGTCTGGATTATAAAACACTTAAAGCCTTTAAAACAGTCCTGTGTAGTCAAGATAGTCAGGATGAAAAGTGAAAAGGAATGGTTTCTGAACTGTTTTTGTCCAACGAAGGGGTTCCTGGCAAAGGATCTGCAGGCAGAAGCACTGGGTAAACTAGACCACAGGGTCAAAATTGCATCTGAGCAGTTTATGAAGATATTGGAGCAGATAGATTCCATGGTATACCTTTACATTCATAATATTTTATGATCTGATTTGTCTTCAGTACATTCACTGAATAGGCTCTGCCTTTTTTCAGATTGTGCCAGAAAACTTTAATGACTGCAAAATGAAGAAAAAGGGGCTTGTGAAAACAGTGCAAGTGAGTGTAAATATGACTAGGGTGTATATTTCTTCTGTGAATTCTTAAATATAACATTAATTTTTAATATCAGGGAAAGGTATTACATGTCAGTATTTTGTCTTCTTAGGACTTCCTGGCCCAATGTGACAAGATTGAGGCTGGCATATCAGACCACCTAGCAAAGATCCAGTCTAAAAACCTTGCCCTTGCAGAGTAGCAAGGCCATCATCGTATTTATCTCACTGCAAATTCCCCAAGGTCTATAGGTTGCTCTGTGAGCAACTGACAACTGTGGTCTACATTTCAGCTTTATTGTACTGTACTTGTCTATTTATTGCTGGCCTGCTGTGCGTGACTGCTCTACTGACAACACAATTTGTTACTGTACATTTTTGGATCACTGTCTGCGTGCTCCCATTTTATAGAGCACTCCTGGTTAGGTTCTCAGGGATAAAACAAAGACAAGGTGCTCTCTGAGTTTAATTATGGAAACACTTAAAAATATCAGTGATTTACAATGATTTAAAAAAAAACAAAACACTTTGAGATCTAATGAATGCATCTAAATTATAAGTACTGCACTAAAGATGCTGTGGAGGGTAGCGAGGAACCACAACTGTACCATTAAATCAGCTATCCTATTAAAACAAGTGAGTGCCATCTAGCAATCTTTATTTCAAGTGACTAATTCATGCCCTGGCCCCAAAGGATATTCATTAATCTTTTTATATATATAGATATATCTATGCTTACGCGTGTGGCTTTTGAAATAAAGTGTGTTTTGTTAACATCTCTCTATTTGAACACATCTTTCAAGTCTGAACAATTGTGTTTTCTAATCTCATAATAGAGAATTGCATTCTACTAAAAAATCTAATGGGTAATGAAATATGACGGCAGAAAACATTTTAATAACCTAAGCAATTAACAATGCAAGCAACCTTCAGAAAAGTTTATTTCCAATATTATCCACATGGTCTTATAATACATATTTTAGCTGAAATAGACCAGTTAGTGGTACATCACATATGTGCAAATGAGCAGTGGTTTCAAGAATGTGGGGCAGAGGTATGGTTGAACAGGTAGCTAATGTGATAGCATACATGATAGTCAGTCTCTATAGCCAAAGACAGAATATAGTGGTTTTAGGCTGAAACCCAAAGATTACAATATGTGAAACATGTTGTTCAGTGTTGATGTGTTTCTAATCATCCTTATCCTTTGCACCATGCTTCAGGATGCGTGTGAATGCTACATAGTTGAAGTTGCCCTTCTTGTCAATGGGAGCCTCTCTGAAGAGCTCATCCACCTCCTCGTCTGTAAACCTGTCCCCCATGGTGGTGAGAAGCTCCCGGAAAAAATCCTCATGAATCATACCTGTGAAGAGAAATACAAAGCTTTACCAAGCAGTTGGACTGCATCATGCACACTAGAGTATAAACATGTAATACATAATCTACCTGTGCCCTCCTCATCAAAGCAGGCAAAGGCATTTCGGATCACATCCTCAGGGTCTGTGCCATTAAGCTTCTCTCCAAACATGGTGAGGAACATGGTGAAGTTGATTGGTCCAGGAGCTTCATTCATCATGGCTTCCAGATACTCATCTGATGGGTTCTTACCTGAGATGAGCACGGTAAACAGCAGTAATACACTCAGTCGGCAAGTCGTGTGCCTATTGGTTCAGTGTCATAAGTGACATATTGTGAAAAGAAGGACATTTTCTACAATATAGAATGTATTTCACCATACACAAAAGGACATTTTTGCTGTTTGGGAGTTATATTATTTGAGTATTTTTGTACATTATTGAGTGATGTGTGCAATCTGAAATCTATGTGTTAACCCTATCCTGTGTGTGCCATCTACCTAATGAGGCTAGCATGTCATGCAAGTCTTCTTTGTCAATAAAGCCATCCCGATTCTGGTCAATCATGTTGAATGCTTCCTTGAACTCCTGAATCTGGGACTGGTCAAACATAGCAAACACGTTGGAGGTGGCGCGCTGTGGACGCTTTTTGGTGTTCTTCCCCTTGGCCCTTTTACTTGACATGGTGGCAGTTGATTGATGTCCCCCACCAGTGCTTTAAAAGAGTCAAAGATTGTGTGTCATAAGGAATGTAAGATGTCACCCATATAGTTGAGTCACACTACTACTAATAGTAGTAGTGTCTAGTAGTCTAGTAGACATTGTAATAATAACATAACTCATAAACTCATGTTTTAACTTGTCTAAATTACAAGTACATGTACTACAAGCAGTACTATGTCAAATAACAGAATAGTATCAGCTCTATGATTAAATTCCTTTTGACATTACCTCAAGATGGCCCAACTGCTAGCTAACGTTACTCACAATTAAAGGCGTTATTCTTTACAATAACTACCCAAACCATCCACCTTCCATAAAATAATCTATACATGCATAAACCTTTAAAAGAAATGACTCACATCACGGGAAAATTGTATTTCCAAACAGCTGTACCCACAGCAAGCACACCACCAGCAACAAGCCTTGTTGATGTCTAGTAGGAAGGTACTTCCGGTTTTCCTGATAAACACCATCCAATCAAAACTCAAGATGGAAAATATGTTTTTTTTTTATTTAATTACTATTATTATTATTATTATTATTATTATTGGTAATTTCTGGTAACTTAACCAGAAAATATTTGTAACAATAATTATACTGCAATGTGGTCTGGATAATCTGAAAGTACCTTATTTTATTAATAATAATAATAATAATAATAATAATAATAATAATAATAATAACAATAATACCATTAGTATTAGTAGTATTTGAAAATACCTAGCATAGCCTAAGTATTATTAAGCAGAAGCATGCGTTACATCCAGTTACATTTCTATAAAAGAAACACTGTACGGACTGATTTGTTTACATTGGTCAGGTTACCACTAGGTGGAAGCATTACATAATCATTTAATTTTATTCTAGGCTACTATATTTTTTGGAATGCTCTCTTAGTTTAGGTATTATGGGCCTAGACATATGTAGCGTAATCTTTTTCTTCTGTCAACTGAGTTTAGAAACGGATAGCCTCGGTAATTGCTAGAGAGTGATTCGCAAATTGGCAATTAGGCTGATCCCTTGCCTCCACCAGTGAAATAGGCTTATCCCTGCCATGGGAAAGTTTTCTTTGCGCCCGTCCCTCATGGGCTATATTTAAAGTGATCCCAGCCTTAAAAGGTCGTGACGGTGTCTTCAACATTCTGCCGAGTGGCAGCATTATTTTTGTTCTGTGGACGGCGCCCTGTCCACCGCCCTGCACCCTGGCTGCTTCGCCTCGATTTTGACCTGCTTTTGGAATTGCACCCTGATTTCTCTAGTTTAACGCAACTGATATTTTCTTCTTTTAGGTGAGTGCTGTTTGCTTTCATTTTTAGTTTATTACATTACATTAAAGTAAAAGCAAACATTCAAATTATTATGTTTAAACTAGCCTAAGGCCTTCTTGAAGTCTTCCCAGTGTTCAATGTTAAACGGTTTCCTTTTTATGAATACTATTTTTCTGTTCTATAACACACTAACAGTGTATGTATGGTAGGTACCCTTACACCTTCATTGTAGATTAGACTGCATTTAACTAAATGTATACACATTATTATTTGTTTTTACCATTGTGTGATATGTAGCAGTATGTAGCTACTTTTCATTGCTTGCCTGTATGCTATCTGTTGTCTTAAATGTTCCTGTCTGGAAGCTGTTCTTACTTTTCTAGAGACTCTTCACACGTTGCTCTTCAGAAAATAAGTATTGTGGTCTATAGGCCCAATACCTGTATCAGGGGCCATTCCCACATCATAATTTAACTGTTGCTAAGTTGATTTTGTCACATCCTATATGTCCAGCCTAATCAGTGCAGGCAAGAAAAGTGCCCTGCATGGGCACCTTTGTCTTTAAGACTAATGATGTCTTTGTTGACAATTAAAAGTAAACTTAAATATTTTAACTAAGGTTTTATTATGCCTCATTACAACTTGAAAACACACTGCTACCATTGCTCCTTACTTGTTATATAGCCTACCTTGTTTAACATTAAATAGATCATAACTAAACCAACCTAACAGGCCTACTCATAAACCTTGTGGTCTTAACAAATCAATTTTTAATATCCTAATATATACATTGCTGTAAAACCAACATTCCTTTCATGTAACCAAAACTCCAAACTAAAACAAAACCCTCCCCAAACTAATAAATCAAGAGATTAACCAAGAGATTGATTTCCAGAGCTGGTAACGTAAAGGACAAACATTATAAGGTGGCAGAATGGCCCTCAGGATGTCAGGATCATTACGCCTGTCCCAGGAGAAACAAGAACAACAGCAACAGCACTATGAAAGCAGCTATTACCTGAGCTCCAGGTCCTCCTGTAGCCAGCAGGCTTGCTCATCCACTCTGCAGAGCAGCCATGGGTAAGAGGCTGCATTAGTACTGGGAAATGAAATAAATAATGTGCCGCTGATTTAGTCGTTGCAACGATTGTACAAAAGTGAACACAATCCTTTTAAAATATTCAACAGCCAAATGTGTGTGTTCAGCCCAGATGTGGCTGAAGAGTGTTGGTGGTCTCATCTCGACCTGTAGCTTACTTTTTGGTGACTAATTGTTCTCTGAATGGGACTAATACTGATAAGAGATGTATGGCATTGAGTGCTTTGCTATTTAAATGGTTTTCTACTGCTTGAAGTGGAGTGGTGATTGTATATGTGGCGTTTACTGTAGCTTCATATCTGCAATGTTTAAAAAGCTATTGTACTATTCCAAGTTTAATACCTGCTACCTATATGCTTGTTTGTGCTTTAATGTAGGTATAATGAATAACAGAGGCAGTTAGGACTACAGTATTTAGTTAATTATCCTACAAGATACTTACTTTAGTATTCTAATGTAATACCATTTTTTGAGTATTAGACTATAATAAGAGAACAGGTTGGTTTGTTATTTTGCCATCAGGCTTGTGTAATTAGAAGAATCCTTAAAAATAAGTTAAATTGGACAGAGGTGTTTTGTTATTGGTAGTCCTACAGCCTTTTCACCAAAACATCCCTTAACAACATAGTGGTGCAAGACGCTTAAGGCACATTACTGTATCTAAAGCAAACGTGTTGTATGATGAATGCACAGGCATACCGGTATTGGTACATCTGCTGTGTCACTAGGACCAGCATGTAATATGGAAAAAATATCTTTGTCCTTCAAACAGCTGGGCTCACTACATGCTGGAACCACGGTGTGTATAAAAAGGGAGTTAAGAAAGTTATCTGAGCTGTAAGTGAATGGCTGCCAGAGATATTCATAGACAGCAGTAGGTTTTTCTGTTGGCTGGATCTGAGGAATCACCCTTAGGTTAATTGTTCTGAATAGATTAGAAGATGTAATATACAATACATTTTACAGAACATTAATCTAGGCCTATTTTGCATCTACACTTTGCTGAGTTGGCAGAAGAATCAAGTGCTATATTACTGCTTACTAAAAGTTTAACAACAATGTATTTTTACGTACCCTACACTGAACTTTTCCCACCGTAGCCTACAGCTGGTAACTAGCATTTAACAACAAACTGCATAACGACTCCAGACTTCCTGTCCATCTGTCTCTCCTGCTTTAAATCCATTCCCGGTATTATTTGCTATGCTTGGTTCAGCAGGATGGAGCGTATTGAAGCCAGCTCTATATTACTAGTGCTCTGGGGAAAACAAAGGGATATCATTGTAGGTTTAAAAGCTATTCATGAGTGACTTCAGAAGCTTTGAGCTAGACCTTTCATTACGTTCGCAGTCCAACAGTTCCGCATGTGATTATTTATAAACTAAAACAAACAGGAGCAGGCCCAGGGAGGATGAAAGGCACATTAGTCACAGTATAATGATGGTGACATGTGATTAGGTCATCTTGTTGTTCAGATGATTATTACTGGCCAACAATGTGTGCATCAAGTTTCTCTTTCATCTTGGGTTGTCACTAGAAGTTCAATTGAATTTGGAACTGCGTGTGAAGTTGAAATCCTTCTCATATTCACAATTACTCTGTAGGCAGCAGTGCAGTTATTCCTCACTAATCATTGGCAGTTGTGAAAGCCATCAAATCCCATGTGTGAAATGTGGGTGATGTGACTGTTGCTCTCTTTCTCACTGCCCAGCCAGTCGATCTCTGTGATGACAGGGAAAGGGCAGACTGTCAAACTAAACCCAGTAGCCAAGAAATACAGGCGCACCTACCTGGCCATGGATACAGACGAGGAGGTCATCGGCTATGTTGTTCCTATGTTTCGGACCAAGTGAGTATGGAAACCACAACTTCCTTATCTTATACTTTAAATCCTTTCTTTATAAACTAATGATGGCATATCTAAATATGTTCTATACAAATACATGTCTGTTTAGCCATCAACAATATAAATGATTGGTGTAGAATGAACATTTTTCATGCTACCCTTAATTAAATACATTATCCTATAATCTAGTTTTTCTCAAATCTGGTGTGGTGCACAGGTGTTACAGGCATTGAGTGAAAGTGCCCCTACATTCACCTATTTGCTGTTTAGATTGCAAGTGATCACATGCAGTACCACATACTTACTGTAGGTGTCACCAAAAGTACCTCAAATGTTTATATATTTTTTAATGCCTCAGCTTGTGCTATACCTTAAATTACTTGATTGTGTTTCAGTCATGAGGTAGTCCGTGGCCTGATGGAGGCCCAGGACGAGGAGGTGCGGGAGGAGGGGGTAAATTATGTGGCCATGAGAAACCTGTTCCTCAGGGAGGCAAAGGAGGGCCTGGAGGTCAGGGTGGAAAAGAGAACCAGGAAGAGGAACATCAGGGAATCTGCTGAACGCATGGAAATGGGCAGGAGGGTAAATTGTTCTCCCTTTAAACATTATAATTAAAAACATTTTTGTTAGCAACCTAAAAACATCTCCACATAGATTTTCTTATGTATTGTTTATACTTAAGGTACATGTTCAGAGATACCAGCCATGTTAGATAAGATTTTCTGAAGTGGTTTGTCACCTCTGAATTCAACTAAGCATAATAGATATTAGCATATACCTGTATGCGCACTAATAAAGGTGAACTTCCTCACTGAAGGAGGAGGAGAGGGCAGAGTTTCGTAAGAAGATGAACACAGACAGCTTGACCCACCCTCCAGAGTTTATCGTCAAGCCCCGTGGACAGACTGTCTGGGAGGGCAACGCAGTAAAACTGCACTGCACCGTGGCTGGGTGGCCAAAACCCAGGATCGCCTGGTAAGCCTGGTTACATTCCTTATAGCCATCGGCAGCCATTTGCCATTGACTGTTTAGGTGACAAGGCCAGGTATCAGTTATACCTGTGCTATATACATCACATGACCCAAAAGCATCACCAGCCATTCTGACTGACAGCTGTAATGAACGCAAACCTTTCTGTGCTGAAGGTACAAAAACAATGTGCTTATCGATGCCAAGGCCCACCCAGAGAAGTACACCACTGAGAGCAATTACAACATGCACTCCCTGGAGATCAAGAAGTATGTTGACCCACTAATGTCTGGTCAGATTTACAAGACTATTACATGCATATTGTGAATAAGTACTACAAGTACTATAGCAGGAGAGCTAACTAATGTTTCTTTTTTTCTTCCAGTTGTGACTTTTTTGATACCGCTCAATACTATGCCTCTGCCCTAAACGTGAAAGGCGAAGCCTCTTCTGTAGCAACTGTTGTTATTAAAAGTAGGTACTATAATTGTACTCACTGAAAGTAACTTTGGTTAAAAGTGTCTTCTAAATTACCTACTTGTAAGTGTAATCCTCTTTATTGTGAGTGATATCTGTTGTAGTAGTTCATCATCCCTTTCCCTGTGGTTGATCCTGCCTTGTAGACAGATAGTATAAGATGCTGTTATTGTGAACCTAACATGGCCTATGTCACAGGTCATCTCCCAGCATAGCCTATTTCAAGGCCTTAGTGAGCATGTAGGAGGAGAATGAAAAACAATATCAAAAGTGTTTGTGCAAGCAGGCACAGTTTCCATTAGTCAAAACTCATACACTATGACGTCTTGCACCTGCTTCTAAACTCTAAGGTCCCCACCTTTATATTTTTCACTGCAGGGTTCCAAGAAGGTGACAAAGCAGGCCCACTGGATCCCAAACCACGTGAGTGAACACACTGTCAAGGCAAAAAACATCGCCATGCTGAGTATTGATGATGTATTGATGGCCTATATGGCTTTTAAAATTCCTTTCCCTAGACGGTTTCTGCCCTGAGCACGGTGTCACTTTCCGGGCTGCCATCCTCGACAAATTTGAAGTTGCCTTTGGTACCGAGGGCGAGACTCTGAGCCTGGGCTGCACTGTGATCATTTACCCCACCATTAAGAAATACCAGCCAGAGGTGGTCTGGTATAGAGACGGTAAGCAGATGTATACCACATCTTCACATACCTCCATGTCCATGCCAGCCCTGTCACAGATGTCTTGCATGAGTTTTTTGAATTTGTGTTGTGTTTTGATGTTTAGAATGGTTTGAAAACCTGAATCTGACCAATAGGAATAATTAATTAAGATGGCCAGTAAGTTTTCAGGGGGAAGTCATGTCAAGCTTTTAGACATTTATAAAAGGCAGGTCCTTAGGAGAACCAGTGCTATAGTGTGCTGCCATGGCCATGTACTCAATAAGGAGTTTGACCTGTTGACCTCTGGCCGTCGTTTCCAAATTCAAAATATCCTACTTCAATTGCCATGCTTAATAGCAGTTAGCATTGTAGTGCATCCCTTGTAACCCTTTATCAATGTATAACTCATTTTACTCTATTGCATGTTTTCAGTTTAGTATGAATTATATAATTCTTGAATTATCTTTGTGCAATATATATTGCATATTGGCAAAGTGTATAGCTTGTATCATTCCTGAATTAGCTTGGTGCAAATAGTGTACTAATATCCCCCAGTGGGACTATCAGGTGAACTTTGACCTTCTTTGTGTCTCCTCAGCTGTGGCTCTGAAGCCCTCCAAGTGGGTGCACACCCGCTGGAGTGGTGACCGCGCCACCCTTACCCTGGTGCATCTCAACAAGGAGGATGAGGGCATGTACACCCTGCGCGTCAACACCAAGTCTGGCTTCGAGACATACTCTTCTTATGTGTTCGTCAGAGGTAAAGGCCTTAATGTCAGTCTTAAAGTAGCCTCGCACACAGCTTGTGGCAAGACTGGGACACCTTAAAGGCACACTCTTCTATTGAGCTATAGCGCCCACGCAAGCATATGCTTTGACATGCACAAACACAACCTTGTAGGAGATGTACAGAATGGTGTGATCCTCTATGAGAGGAAGATTAGAAAACAAACTCAAATGTTTTCGGAACACTGGTTTCAATTTAAAGGCACACATTTCACAAATACTACTTACTTGTGTGACATAATCTAGAAAATAATGAAGGAATCCTCTAAAGCAAATTATATATGTATTATATTATGTTATGCAGTATATGACTGCTTTTAGTGGACTACATTTGAAGTCCATTTGAAAAAAGACGCAATAAGCAATTTAATACTGCATTATTTATTAGGTTTCTATATTTGTGTTCATATATTTGGGTTTGTCACTGATTAAAAAGTAATATCCAATAATTATTTATTTATAAAACAAAAGCTGTCAGATGGACTTTTTTGCATCTGCACTCTTCATTTGCAGATAAGCTGTTTTATTGTATAGCATATTTCCCACTTAATAATGCGCGCCGCAATATCTCGTTAATATGCAAAGCAACGCCTCAGCCATCGGAAGTACTGTAGCAGAGAAGGGTTCATCTCCAGTGAACGGTGACTTCACCCCATCTGCCGTGTCCGTACAGTACATGACACTAGCCTCTCTCTGAGGTGTCAGCTTTACCTCATGGAATGTTGCTTCTAAATGTGTCCCCTTCCCCCCACCATCCCCACTGCTGCTTGAGTCCAGTAGCAGTGAGTGAATGCATAAAAGGGGATGTATGGCATAATCTTCTGCGAATTTGCCAGATGGTGGCAGAGAGCTGTCATGTTGGCACAAATGCTGTAACGTCATTGGTAGGCCAGAGAATGGAAAATGGCTTCTGGGGGCGGATATATAAAAGTGGAGATGGCCTTGGTTTAAAGTTCACCAGTGTATGCATGTGTATTTCTGTGTATTTATCTCTACGGCAGATGCTGATGTAGAAGTGGAGGGCGTTCCTGTAGCCCCTCTTGACGTGCGCTGTCACGATGCCAACAAGGACTACGTTGTTGTCACATGGAAGCAGCCAGCGGTCGAGGGCAGCAGCCCCGTCTTGGGATACTACATCGACAGGCAGGTCAACCTTCTCCACTGTGAACAGTGGGGTTCCTGAGCCCCCTCTAGGGGCCATAACATGTAACTGCAACGGGTCAGAAGATAATTCCTACAGTTTTGTGGAAAGAACGTCTGCTCAGAGGTTCTTAAACATTCCTTACAGGCATTACATATAAGACACAGCTAATTATAAGTGGACGGATTGGAGTGCATTTCCACGGAGCTCTCACAGTGGTGTGTGCGTGTGTGCGTGCGTGCGTGCGTGCGTGTGCGTGTGCGTGCGTGCGTGGAATCAGCATGTGTTCTAATGGAGGACTGACCAGTGTGAGGTAACACACCTATTTCTGTCGCAGGTGTGAAGCGGGCAGCCACCACTGGGCCCAGTGCAATGATGCCCCCATCAAATACGCCCGCTTCCCAGTCACGGGCCTGGTGGAGGGGCGCTCCTACATCTTCAGGGTGCGGGCCCTGAACCGGGCAGGCGTCAGCCATCCCTCCCGCATCTCGGAGCCTGTGGTTGCCATGGATCCCACGGACAGAGCCCGCCTCAGAGGTGACGCCAGTGAAAGAGACCCTTGGGTCAACCTCAAGCTGCTGGCAGGCCACTGACTGAATGTCTGTTGTCGTTGTTGTTGATTTGTCCCAGCTGGCCCCTCTGCTCCTTGGACCGGCATGATCAAATTCACAGAGGAGGACCCCGCCGGTATGAAACCCTTTTAGCTCCAATAGCCGAACACACACTACAGTGCAACCGCATGAGTCACGGCGAGTGACATTTGGAGCTCCAGGTGGCTCCACTTATGGCATTTCGTCCTGACATTTCCCACACTTTAATAGAACGGCAAAGACTAAAGCAAACACCCACGTTTTTATTAGTTGTATTTCGCCCTCCTCCCCAGTGGGCGTGATCCCGGGAGAACCCAGCGACGTGGCGGTCACCGAGGCAACTAAGAGCTACGTGGTGCTTGGCTGGAAGCCCCCGGTCCAGAGAGGTCATGAAGGTGTAATGTATTACATTGAAAAGGTGGCGTACTATTTTAATTACTGGTGTGTGTGTGTGTGTGTGTGTGTGTGCGCGCGTCTATCCATCTTTGCATGTTCTGAGAAAGTTTTCAGCAGATACTGTATCGTTATTAATTATTATAAATGTTTTCAAGCGTAGCACCAGCAAGTGGTCATGGTGGTGAATCACATTTTTCTTGTTTCACTCGAGCCCATTGTGCCCCATTCAAATTCCTCCAAATAGAGCTCCAGGCCATAATAGGAATCTCAATTAAATGCAATCCTGGGGCTATGTGGCCCACTCAGTGCGTTGCAGGAACTGACAACTGGCAGAGAGTGAACACGGGGATGCCAGTGAAGTCCCCACGCTACGCCCTGTTTGACCTGGCCGAGGGCAACGTGTACAGCTTCCGCGTGCGCTGCTGCAACTCCGCCGGCGTGGGCGAGCCGTCCGCGTCCACCGGGGACGTCACCGTCGGAGACAAGCTAGGTGGGCGGGCGACGCTCCCTCGACGAGGGAAAGATTGT
Source organism: Forbesichthys agassizii (assembly GCA_026546735.1). Lineage (NCBI taxonomy): Eukaryota > Metazoa > Chordata > Actinopteri > Percopsiformes > Amblyopsidae > Forbesichthys > Forbesichthys agassizii. The sequence goes on from JAODLL010000009.1 coordinate 3,415,946, forward strand.
TATGGAGAACACCCTGGCATCCTTAGTAATACCACTCTGTCCCTGTTTACTGATGTTGAGCTCTCCATTAACGTAGTCTTTGTCTGTCTGTCTGTCTGTCTGTCCTGGCGTGCCTCAGACATCCCCTCAGCCCCGGGCAATGTAGTGGTCACCAGAAACACTGCGACTTCAGTGGTGGTCTCCTGGGGGGCTTCTAAGGATGTCAAACACTTGGTGGGATATTATATTGAGTGCTCTGTGGTGGGCACTGACGTCTGGATGCCCTGCAACAACAAGCCTGTGAAGAAAACTAGGTAATTTGTCAATCAATTCGACATTAGACGACTAGATTAGATTAGGTTGGAGGTTAGGTGTGTTGAAATACCATCCAGTCTATTATCATCGCTGTGCTATGTTTATATTCGGTGTATGCCCACACAGTCTAATTTGATTTGGTGCTGATGTATTTCATGTGCCTCAAAAGGAACTCCCTCATGGTTAATTTATCTGTTACGAATCCATTCGCATTAGCAGAGGACGCCTCGTCGAAACTCATGTGGCTCTCGGTGCTCGGCCCGTCGAGGCCTGTTCGCGCTCGGCTTTCCCAAGGTCCTCAGTGTCTCTGGCTTGACCGTGTGCTCTCAGGTTCGTGTGCCACGGCCTGACCACCGAGGCGAACTACGTGTTCAAGGTGAAGGCAGTCAACGCCGCGGGCTACAGCCACAGCTCCCCCGACTCTGAGGGAGTGACAGTCAAGCCTGCCATCTGTGAGCATCTTCATACCTCAGTGAAGCTGTTGCAGTCACACTCCTCCTCACCCGTTAACACTAATTTACCCCCTAGATTCTTTGTTATGATACTTTAGTCCCTATTCAAGTGCTGTAGAATGTCTGACCCTGATGATGCTATTGTAACTATATTATACATTGCTGTTTGCATGTGCCTGACCTGCTACTCATCGCTAACAGTTACCTTGTTCTTTGTACTTTAGCTGTTAGTGAATACATTGCAGTGTAGATGAATGTGTTCCTTTTTAACATAGTATTTAATGTAATGATGCATTGTGGTGTACATTTGTGTGTTTGAGTTGTGATTTGACATGTGATAGCTCTTTAGGATTGCCTGGGTGCATGGCGACGGCGAAGGCTAAGCAATGTGTTCTTAAAGAGCATGAACCTAATGAGCGTCTCGTCCTGCCTGGGAGAGTTTGTTTCAGAAACGTTTATCCTGCTTCTGGCCGTATGTGTAAGTACTCCAGCGGTGACACAGTGTCAGCTATGGTGTCTTGTGTGTCCAAAGCATTGTTTGTAGTGGAGGTGATAGTCTCACAGAGCCAGTCTTTACTCACGTAACGTCCGACGCAGCGCTGGCTAACTGTGTCAAGACCCGCCTACTTGACAGGAGAGGTATTTTGATTGACATGCACGACGACCAACTACGTAACAATGACCATTTCGTATGTTAAACTTACACTAAGGGATTTGTTGTGAAACTTAACGACATGTCTGGCTGTTGCACGTCTTGTTAATGGGTTAAATAAGTAGGCTACGGTTACTGAGTAAACTTTACAAACACTGAAATTTGGATTTACATATATTCTTTTGAGTGACAGTGCTGACAGCCAATGAAAATCTACTACCCCTCTAGTTCCTGATAGTGCTGTAATGCTTACAGGGGTCTGTCTACCAGACGTTCAGCACGAGTCCCTTATGTGACGTAGTGCTAATGAATGGAAAAGGATTACGCTACGGCTACTGTGATATCTCAAAGGGGTACACAAGATGATATTGAGTTGATTGATTCAGCTGAAATGCTGTTTGTCCAGCTGTGTCAGCGCACGTAACAACAAGCTAGATGAAGGTCAGACAGCTTGCGTCCATGCTCTTCAACAGTCCGTGTAATTAAAGAAGCCGTCCGTTCTGCCCCGGCGCTGGCTAATAACGTATGCGTGCGTGTTTTTAGCTGTCACTGGGAAGCCCAGTGGCGTGACCCTACTGGAGGCTGCCAGGGACTACATGGTGCTGGGCTGGAAGGAGCCCGCTGACAACGGAGGAGCTGACATCAGGGGCTACTTTGTGGACTACAGGACAGTGAAAGGAGGCGTTACCGGCCATTGGCACGAGATGAACCACAAGGCAATCAACACCACCACTTATAAAGTACGCATTCTGGCAAATGGCCTCCTTTCTTTCCAAGTGTGCAAACAGATGGAAGTGTACCTTCTATTCATAATCTTTTCTTTTCTTCCTCATTAGGCTGAGAACCTGAAGGAGAATGTTTTCTACGAGTTTCAGGTGCGTGCTGTGAATATGGCAGGCGTGAGCAAGGCCTCTTTGCCAAGTCCTGTTTTGGAGTCCAAGGAATGGACCATTACTGTGCCAGGTACGTAACTGAATGACTTTATATGGTCAGTTAAACATCGATAACAGCCAGTGTTTCCTAATGCCATCAGTATAATATTACTCTACCTTCCAAAAAGTAAATAGACTTTTATGTTTCCTAAATCATGTCATCTAAAATTATGCGATCCGTTTCAGACGTCCCTCACTGTCTATTACCCCCTCTCTCTCTCTCTCTCTCTCTCCAAGGTGTTCCTCGTGGTCTCCATGCGGTGGAGGTTCGTGACACCTCCCTGGTGGTCTTGTGGGAGCCACCTACTTTTAATGGCCGTACTCCTGTCAACGGATACTACCTAGACATCAAGGAATCCTCTGCTAGAGAGAAGAGTTGGAAGGCCGTCCATGAGAAGGCCATCAAAATGAAGTATACGAAGGTATGGAACAATTACTAGATGATCAATTTTCTATGGTCAATAAGCATCTGTTATTTACAGTAGAACTTTGTTTATATATTGTGATTCTGTTTATGAGATCATCCGTTGAGATGTGCCTAGTATTTATACCGTAGTAATAGTTTGTATTTATGCTGACACACTAAACACACAAGAACTGCAACTAACCTAACCACCTTCAATGTCTGCCCACATAGAGAGAGCCACATTAATCACTGTGTGAATACTGTACTGTAGGTAGCGTGTTAGATATAATGCACTGAGTGTCATAGCATGAAAACTAGTGACTACTGAGTGTTTCTCATATGCATATCTAGGTGACTGGATTGAAGGCTGGGACGTCTTATGTCTTCCGCCTTCGTGCTCAGAACCTTGCTGGGGTCGGTAAGACCTCTGCGGAACTAGGTCCTATCCTGGCCCAGACCCGTCCTGGTGAGTGGTGGTGTTGTTGGGACGCACACACACATACACACACATACACGCACAGTAATGATTTGCCTCTCCCTTCCACAAACAGGCACCCGTGAGATAGTTGTAGACGTGGATGATGACGGTGTCATCTCCATGATCTTTGAGTGCTCTGATGTGGCTCAGGGCTCTGAGTTTGTCTGGTCCAAGGACTACCAGGCCATCACGGACACCTCCCGACTCACTATTGTCAACAAAGGGGGCAAGTAAGTACTACACGTGTATGTCTTCCAATAAGGGCGTGTACAGGCTCTGGGCAGATAATTGCGTCAAGATCCGCCTACTTGACAGGGGAGGTATTTTGATTGACATGCACAATGATCAACTACGTAACTGAATGACAAAGTCGGACGGTAACATTAGAGAGGAATTTGTTGAGAAACACTAACACAACCTGTTTTCAGGTATTGTTCTGTTAGATAAGTAGGCCTGTGCTGTTAGTGCTTCAAATAAATGTAACAACTGAAATGAATAAATAAAGCTATAATATCTCTCTCTATAATTACATAGGTACATACTTTGTGAGTGACAATGCTAACAGCCAATGAAAATCGGCTTCCTCACTTCTGGAAAGTCGTCAAGCTTACAAGGGTGTATGTATCACAGGTTCAGCACAGGATTGTTAATGTGACGTAGTGCTGATAAACGGAATAGGCTGAGACTAATGCCAACCTTTGAATGCCTGTAGTTCTGCTGTTTTCTAGGTTACCCTTCTAGTCATGTGTATTGTACTTACTAGGCTGTACAGACTGCTAACATTCATGTCATATCAACACGGTCACTTTGGCTGATGTCATTTCCAGACTTGACTTGTCCAGTGGTGACCAGTCTGCATTCTGTGCCCCCTCTCCAGGTCCAGAGCTATCTTTGTTGACCCCTCCCTGGAGGACCTTGGCACCTTCTCCTGTGTGCTCACCAACGCAGATGGCATGTCTTCCAGCTACACGCTCACTGAAGAGGGTGAGTCAGCCTTCAAACTGTATTTGTCTGTGTGATGCTGCCAGTGCTAGTGAAAGTCCTCAGCATAATCATGTTTGACTTCTTAACCCTGCTACGATCCCTTTTATGGAATTAAACACAACACAACTTTCTGCGGTCAATAGCAAGGCAGCGTAGCAATAGTGCTATGGTGTGAAGGAGAGTCAGAGGTTATTATATTTCAACTCTCTCTGTTTTTGACAGATCTCAAACGTCTTCTGGACATCAGCCATGAACACAAGTTTCCTGGTGAATATTACGCTTCTAAAAATTCAAATATGTATCCATTCAGTTACAACTCATATCTGGCCGAAGACATAGAAATGGTCTTGGGCCAATACAACAAATGCAGACTACAACTATATAATGCAGTGTACTGTATATACTATATGTGACATATCTAGCCTATAATGTAGAACTACAACGGCACTCTTTAGACATTCCACATGTTCCCATTGTGATGTTCCTCAGTTATTCCCTTCAAGACTGAAGTGGCCATGGACTTGCTGGAGAAGGGTCGGGTGCGCATTTGGACCCAGGTGGAGAAATTCACCCAGAACTGCCAAGTGGAATATGTTTTCAATGACGTCATTGTTACTCAGGGAGAGGTAATTACGAATAAGTAGATATATTTCAACTTTTTAAATCAATACATCATTACTATTCAGCAGTTTCTAAATAACAATATTTATTTTAGAACTCATGTTCTAAACGTTGTCTCTATTCTTTACCTTTCATTTTTTTTATATTACTTTCAGAAATATACAATGAACTTTGACAAGAAAACCGGCATCATTGAAATGTTCATGGATTCTCTGGAGGTCACAGATGAGGGAACATTCACCTTTAACCTGGTGGATGGAAAAGCCAAGGGTACAACTAGTCTGGTGCTTATTGGAGAAGGTAATAATTGCAGTTATTCTTTGTGTATTTGTGGTTAGTGTTGAGGTTACAAAGGTCGCTGTGAAGGTTGTAAGCCATATCACAAAGAAGTAAATATGTAATTCTGTACAATCTGCAAGGCTATACAGAATTACATATTTACTTGTTATAAAGGGTCAATATTTGAATTTCTCATTGCCACACCTAAAACTATAAAGACTGGAACAAGGTGGCTTGATCTGCATACATAGTTGATGCAAAGAATTGCTGGATGTATTGCAGTCCATGCAGTTCACATCAATGACCATGTAGGGGCAGCAAAGACAACAACATTAATGTGTTTTTTTTAAATTGGATATCATTTTTCCATGCACTGGGAATCTGAGAATCAGAAGTATAGGCTATTGAATTAAACATGTGAATAATACATCTATTTCTTGCTGCTGTTGTAACCCAGAGTTCAGACAGCTTCAGAAAAAATCTGAATTTGAGAGGGCGGAATGGGTCAGGAAACAAGGTAAGTTTCTATAAACAGTATTGCATATGACAATATATCACATTTACACAAAAATAACACACTGTAGGTAGTAGATACTGTAGATGTGTACTCACGTTGTATTAACTATATGTTCTTCATCCACAGGTCCACACTTTGTGGAGTACCTTGACTTCATGGTGACCCCAGAATGTGATGTTCTGTTGAAATGCAGGGTAAGAGAAAATAAGAGTTGGAAAGTATGTTTCATTGAAGAAAACACAATTGTTTAATTTCCATTGTTTCCGGGTTATTTAACTCATTTTTAATTAATTAATTTGTATCCAGATAGGAAACATCAAAGCAGAGACGGAGATTACTTGGCACAAAGATAACCTTGAGATCGAAGCCGATGATGATGATGCTAAGAAGATTGAGAGACAGGACGGCGCGTTGACCTTTAACATTGGAAAGGTCAGGCCACTAAATGGAGGTCACACCTTGTGGGTGGGCTTGATCTGAGCAGCAGAAAATGCTTTGTGACGCTGCTATGCTTCCATTTCACCTAGAATAGATTCATCACTGGCTACTCTCAGACTCAAAATATGAAGCATCATTAAAACAAATGTGTACTCCTCTGCACTGCTGTGGGGCAGTGAAAGCAGCATGTCACAGTGTGTAGTTAAAATAAGATTGAGATTATATTCAGTGCAAGAAATATAGGGAATATTTTTTTAAGAATATTTTTAATTTATTTTATTTTTATGTATGTATGTATATAACAGGAATGACTGAGCGGTTTGGTGTCATTGCATGAGCTCAGGAGAGACAGCCATATCACCACCATTCCTGGCTGGCAGCCGTGCATTAACTGGCATATCTGTCTAATGCACAGTTTGTAGTTTACAAAGAGAAAGAAAAGTGAAATACGGAAACCTGCTACAGATGTTCCCACACCACCAAGAGCCAAAGTCTGGAAATATACTTTGCTGCCATAAGTTGTAGCCTTTCACTCTGAATGCGTCTCTCCCGTGTCTTTTCTCTTTCTGTGTCTTTAATTTGAAGCCTGTAGCATCCTGGACAGAAGAAAAGCTTGCTAGTTTCTCAGTTTTGTTTGTCTTACTGTCCCCTGTTTTGTCTGAGGACATTATCTGGATTCCCATCTGTGTTTTGAAAGGATGAAGGGAGTCTGATGCTGTCTTTCAAATGCTAACGCTACTTGTAATTGAAACCCTAGATCTCCAAGAAGGATGCTGGTGTTTACATGGTCAAGCTAACGGATCAGAGAGGAAAAGATCAGAGCACCTTTGATTTGACTGATGCAGGTACAGTAGTTGTTGTTGATTTAGACACTATGCTTTCACAGCAAAAGTTGGTGTACATGTGTGTCAGTGTTTTAGTAGGAAAACATAACTTAAACCATCAACCTGATCAGTTTCTGTCCTTTATTTCAGGCTACCAGGCTGTCATGAATGAGCTCTTCAGGGTGATTGGTGAGCCATGCATTAAACCATTCCTGGAGAGAGTGTAAAGTAATGTTCCAATGATTTCCATACATTTTGTTTAGATGTATGTACATGTCAGTGGGCTGCAAACTACAACAAGCAATGAAAAATACACAACGTTGACAGCTTTGTTATTACCTAGATGTATAGAGTTTTCTTCACATCCATGTGTTCTCATAGATCCAAACGTGTGTTTATTTCTACATAGCCAACTCGTCCACTGAAATCAAAGTTGTCAGTACTGAGCATGGCATCATCCTGTCCTCCTGTGTCACGTATTATAACGAAGACCTCCGTGTCGGTTGGCTCCACAAGTACGTCAGTCCAGTCAATCCCTCAGAACCCCCGCCTCTTAATAATAATAATAATAGCCTACTTAATTGTTGTATGGTGATTGTCGTGGTTTCTCATTGTGGCACCGATGTTAATGGGTATCCGTATCTTGCATCCCTGTTACACTCGGCTGTCTCTCATTTAGAGATGCTAAGATCGCCTCCTCTGAGAGGGTGAAATCTGGAGTCACAGGAGAGCAGCTTTGGCTGCAGATCACTGAACCCACTGAAAAAGACAAGGGGAAATATGCCATGGACATATTTGATGGGAAGACTGGAGTTAAAAGGGTATTTGATCTGTCTGGCAAAGGTGAGTGGGCATTTTAACTGCTGCAAATCTAAAAATGAAATAAAGACTTCTTCATTATTGTGAGGTACTGTACACATAACCATAATATATCTGCGTTGTGGATCCATTACTCCACAAAGTACTGACTACAGTATATACTTTCTTTGTTGCAGTGTTATATCTGTGTGACTTTTTCTACTTATGTTTTATTACAGTGTGGGAGGAGGCGTTTGAAGAATTCCAGAGGTTAAAGTAAGTTATTAACAAAGTAATTTGACCCAAGTCAGTGTTATGTAATTCTAGTGAATATTTATATCGGCATATGGAAAGAGGATGTTGACACAAAATAACAGTGACAGTCACCACTCCTCTTTGCGTGCCCATTTTGAGGCACACCACTAAAAATACACTTCCTTACTTTGTGAAGCGCCAAAATAAATCTTATTCTCTCAGTCTTTTGTGTCATTATGAACATTATTTTGACAAGTATGTTCCTTCCGCAGGGCGGCAGCAATTGCAGAGAGAAGTGAGTTGTTATTTATGCTGTGGTTTCTCACAAGATATCACTTATTTTTCAGATGTACTGTAGATACTACTGTTTTATTTTTACAGTATTGTGTATTTGTGTTTATATGTAGATAATGCAAGATACAGCATATGTTCAATATATGACACTACAAATATGCATTACAGACACTATATTTACTGTCCATAAAATAAATAAACTTTCTTTGCTTAAGTTAGATACATGTATGCCACTTGAGACTGAGCATCACATTGTCTATTGCATTGCACTGTATACACAAGAAAACAAAGCAGGTTGAAATGTATCTGCTACCTGGTAGATTGCTTAGTGCCTTTTATGTGTTTACTTTGCAGACCGTGCTCGTGTTGTTGGAGGCCTGCCAGATGTAGTCGCAATCCAGGAGGGCAAGGCGAGTACATTCACTATTCGCTCACAGTATTTACCTTCACATGTCTTTCACTGCAAATATAAGTGCAAAATGTTACTTATGAGTGATATTCACTTGATAAGACTTATTAAAATCAGTTCACAATTACTTAAATTAAGTCACTAAATATGCAGTTTATAGAAAACGGTTTTACATTTAAAAAGATTATCACACTGTTAGATGTAGTTTTTGCAGTGTTCTCTCACACATTCTTACTCCTTTTCTTTCATCCAGTTTCACATGCAGTGTTGTATTCAGGTTTAGTAGGACACGTTTCCAAAATGATGTATAATAAATATCCTTCCCATCAGTCCCTGAACCTGACTGGTAATGTCTGGGGTGACCCTGCTCCCGAAGTGTCCTGGATGAAAAACGACAGGGATCTGGTGCCAGACAGCCGCTACATGCTCAAATTCGAGCACGGAAAGTTCGCCAGCATCACCATCGCCGCTGTCAGCACTGCCGACTCTGGCAAATACGCCCTGCTGGTCAAGAACAAGTATGGAACAGAGGCTGGCGAGTTCACCGTCAGTGTCTACATCCCAGAGGATGAAGAAAGCAAAGAGGGGAAAAAAGAGTAGAACGCGATGTAGCACAATAACAGCTAGCAGAAAGGAAGAATGACTGGGCTGTTTCTAAAGCAATTTATCCCAGCGCATGGCTGTCGACCAAAGCACTCTAAATATAAGGTGAATCTGGGAAGAAAATGCCATTGCTTTTCTTCTGCCTGCTCTGTGCGCTGGGTTGAAGAGCTTTGGACATCGCTGGTCACGGATGTGAACGTGGAATGTGGCACGCTGTGTGCTTATAGTTGCTTAAAATGTCTTCTGTCACTTTTGGTTACTGTCTGTAGTTTATGTTAAACCACCAGAGGGCAATTTGATCATACTTTTACAGGATTACATTTCACTCAAGCAGTCTCGGAGACGTGAAAAGATTGAATGAAAATCCTAATGTCAACTTTATGGTCTATAAATACACAGTATAGCCTGTGGATACAAATGACTTGTTCGACTAAATAAAACTATTGTTTGTTGTTACAGGAAAGTCTGCTGAGGTTTAGTTGTACTTTGTGTAGTGTGCCAATATCATCTTGTTTGTGAAGTAGAAGTGTTAGTTTTAAGAGGTTAAATGTGAACATGAAGAAAAGCATAATGAATGTTAACATAGCCATGACATAACTGGTTCATTTAAGTTGTCAATCATCCTACTGTAGCATGCAGGAATGAAATTGTAGAAGGTATCGTATTAGGTTGCATATGGAACCATATTACAGAAACTCGATCGTAATGCCATCCACCTGACAATTTAAGTGTTTTTTAAATGGGAAAGTTAAATGTATTTCCTCATCATGACATGTCATATGCTAATAAAGAAGGTACACTAGCACAACAAATGTTCTCATTACATTTTTCATATTGGCACACATTTCTCTTTCTCGATTACTATTTGCTCTTTTCTTGAAACAGTGTAAACATTCTCAAAGCTTTAGTTGCATGTAAAAATAGTGTATAGGTACAACAGCACAACACTATAATTACCTGCAACATAATCCATGCTTCAAAACATATAGTCTTAGTAAATGCCCTTACATTAAAAAGAATCATTTGGCATTGTGTAAACAATGGTGGTCAAAATATTAAGAAGTTGACAGCAGTATTAGACCATGGAAATATTCCGTTCGGTCTTGTTTACTTTACTATATAAATTATTTATTTTGTCTAGTATGCTATTGTGTATCAAACTGAATAATATGTATAATATTTACACAAAAGTACAAGGTTTTACATTACACATTGTTGTATTGTTATCTAATCTTTATGAAAAATAATGTATGGCCTAACACTGTAACACAGTTCTGCCTAGTGTGCTGTGTGCACATTGCTCCTGTCTGTCTGGCCGTAGATTTTCATTGACATCACACTTTCTTATCCCCTGCAATCTTTACATGCCACAACAATCCCCTGCAATGTTGTGCTGTGATGTCATAACCAGCAGCATCCATTACAGTATAGGCAGACATTTCATCTTGAAACAGATTATCACGAACCTAGCAAATGAATCAAATGGATTCAGGGTTGAAGAACATGGTGGATGAAACACCATATTGTGAATGTGTATATACTCACACCATGCTCAGATATTGCCCCCACCTTTACCTGGCACATCACTATGGTGGCATTTGACAGCTCAGCTATTCTCCTGCCTTTGACCAGGTTGAAACCAGCCTCATCCACATTTTGTAAGGGATTTCACGCTTTACTTTGTGTGATTTTTAATATGACTTTGACTTTATGTAATTTTTTAGGTTGCTTACTGTAATAGCCTACTGTATTTCTATAAATAGCAATACATAATATAGCCTATACATTAGTATATTTGAGGTACCTTATTTCCTGACATCTAAATGGACTATTGAGCATGAACATAGCCTACATGTACACACAAATACTTTTGGAGAGTATGCTATTCAACTGAGAGTACGTTTTGATCAGCAATATTCAATTGGTAATTGTGCAAATTGTCGAATATTGTGCTTAGGTCTACTCATTTGCATATATACGTGCTGAAAAGTTTGCAATGAGAAATTCCAATAAATACGTTTTGCACGTTATGATATATCATTATTATCATATGAATAGCTGTGCCAAAGAAATTGAGAAAAGTTCTCAGAGTTTTAAACAAAATAGTTATATTTATTATTAGGCTATTATTATTCTTGTTGTTGTTGTCGTTGTTGTTGTTGTAGTAGTAGTAGTAAGTGGTATTTAGATAGAAGTAGTCTGCTGCCTACAATCATAACATATAACTATCTATATGCCTACAACATGTAATTTCGACAGAATTAGAAACATTCAGCTTTGTGACTGGCCAGCCACTGCGGGGCTCCCTCCCTCGTCCTCAACGTCAGATCGCGACAAACACCAGTCATCTCAGGTGGTCCCGTCCAGGCTCGGACACGAGTCAGACACGTCAATAGGTTTTTTCTATATAATGACTGTTAAAGCTAAATAAATATGGTGATCCGTTGAATAATTACATAATCCAACTCGACAACGTCCCGTTGAAGAAACCGAAAGGTAAAACGTCAGCATTTGTGTTTACAGCTATCTACTGTACAGTCAGTGCCGTGCAGTAGTCTACTGCTGCTGTTGATGGTCGTTTTTGGCACTGTTACCGTACTAGCTAACGTTAGCTAGCCAGTTTGCTAACATTTACGATCTTGATGTATCTCTTTAGTGGCTTGATTAAATGAATTATAATCATGTTTTAAATGTATGTCACCTAACGTAGTTTAGAAAACGCATATCGCCAGCTAACACTCGTCAACATCTGCTTTAGTTGATATTTGAATATATTTGTGCAAAACAACTATTTAGGGGTCGTGCCATAATTGTTCATTCTGACGAAACAGTTTATTTCCAGACTGCTCTTTTTCAAGGAGAAATTTATATATTTTGGGGGTCCAGTTGTTGAAACCTTACTCGTGGGCCGATAGTTTTAGTTTAAAAAAACGTATGAACACACGAGTTATTTGAAAGTCGGCTGTATTAGGCTAACTTGACATCGAGCTGGAAAAATAAGATTAAGGAAATGGTTCACACTGCAAATATGTAAACATCAGTACAATATTAATGTAGCGACAGGGTTGCTAACACAGTATGCAAAATATCAAGGTCGGCGGTCAAAGAATTTGTGCACATTTTCCATTCATCCACTGGCCGACTCAAGGTTTGACTGCTGCTCATCGTGTGTTTTATACTGGTGCTAGTAATGACAATTTATGCTTCGTAATTTGTGATCGTGTATGTTTTCTGTTCATATTTGGCTACACAACATTTGAATGTCGGTTCTACATGCTAGACAGCTAAACATGGTTAATGCTAGTTTTCTCATATGCTTTGTTTTTAACCGGTATCAACTGGCTATAGTAATGTCATACATACTGGCTTACATTTCAAAAGTCCTGGGAAGTTGCCATGTTTGCCAACTCACTAAGAACCTCCTTGTACGGTACTGTAGGCCATTGTGACGGTTTTGAGACTGAAACATAAAACGGTTATCATAAAAACATGCATAAAATGCTCTCATCGTTTGTTTTTATACAACACATTTAAATTATGATCTCAATCAGAAAATGGACATGTCTCCCATGTACCAGCTATCTAGCAACATTTGTTCACACCTGTCCTTTTTGACTATGAATGCTGTGTCAATGCCAAATTAATTTAGGGTACATTATTCAAAAGTTAGTCCATTAGTCCCTTGGAGTTATGTGCTCCTTTTTTACACATTTATTTTGAGTTTCCTTATTACAAGGCTTAAGTCCCAATACAGGTTTGCACATTATACATTTTTTAGAGTGCTTAGAATTAGGTTGTACTCTTGCTCTTGGTGCTACACAAATAGTACCTGTACATTATAATTAAAGTAAAAACACCCTACTGATGAAGTGTTGCTGATGCAGCTGATATGTTGTGGTTATTCATCTGTTTTTGTAAATGCTAGTTTGCCAAACGTTGTCTTGATTGGAGTAGACACAATATAGGCTACTTTTTTTTTTTTTTAAGTCTAGCTACCTAATTTACAAGAATCTAGCAGGCCCTTTTTATATGAGAGGAGCATACTATACACACCATGTTGTGTTGTATAAAATCTTGACATTATTGTTTTATGTGCATTCTTTTTATTGTAGGGTTATTATTTTTGCTCTGCTAGCCAACGTCTCACAATTCAATTCAGACCATGTTTCTGAATAATCTTTTATGGGAAACTATTTTTCCCATGACAAGTGCCGTTTGTGTCTTTTTGTGTGGTTGACACCATCTGTTCTCTGTCATAAGCATGCAGACATTTGACCACTTTGCTCTGTAAGGATGACTGCTTGTCAACCTACTGAGCATGTTTTCTCTGACAGTTTCTTGATGCCTTTTTGGGAGTAAAATGTTATATTACTAATACAGCATGCTTGCATATGATTCAAAACCCAAAGAGCAATGAAACCTTATTGGTATTTTGATATGGTGTTGATAATGATACAGGCTAATTGTTAGCATTCTCTAGACTAAGTTAGATTAAATGTACAGTGTACTAATAGCCTAATCAAAAGACAACACCCAGGTCATGTGCTGTACTGTACTTTGACCTGTTTACCACACCAGTTCCCATGACCAAGACAGGGAACTAGGTGCGTTGTCCTTTTTAAACATATATAAAGACAACAGTTCATGTCTGAGTCCTATACAGCGCGCGCACACACACACATGGTATCTTATTGGCCAGTGCTGGACTGGTAGAAAATGGGGACAATCAAGGAGCTCCCTGAGTAATCATCTACAGAAACCAGGACGTACTTCATCCAGAGTACTGCACGTGAGTGACAGTCACGTTGCCAGTCACACTGTTGACAGGTGGCCAGCACTACTTTCCCCTATGCTCCTTATCAGAGAGGAAAACATTGTGTATCCCTTCAGAGCAGCTAGCTGTTTCTTATCAGCATACACCCCCACACCCATCTTGCACTGTTATTGGTTGTTCTATAGCTAGTTAGTTGAACAGTAAGCATTAGTCCCATCTTATTGACCCGTGTTGTACATTTGGGGGGTGACTTATCTGCTTGGTGGGGTCTGCGTAACACCGGTGAGGTGTGGAGAACGTTCCAAACACAGTTAAACCTGAGGCCAGTAGTCTAATGTAGGTGTTTTTTATGTTCTTTCAAGTGTTCCTTTTTGTTTCATATGCATTGTTGCCTAATTTGTAGTTGAACTGGGGAATTTCTATCAATATGTCAGCAGGCCCTCAATATGCCCTTACAGACATGTGGGGTCTGTCAGTCTCTTTGCCTTGGTGGATTCCAGCCTTTTAAAGCAGTTAGCTGGGTGGTTGTTGAGACGAGATCGAAGGTGGCAGGATGATATTAGAGAAAGCTGAACTTTGCACCTAGTGACGGAAGCAAAGTAAGCTAAGAACTTGTGCTTCTTTTAAAAGTGGTGATCCTCATTTTTTGAGATCCTCCTGTTTCTCGGTGAGTCGAGATTGAGGTGTTTGTGTATTTATGTTTGTTTGTGTGATGTTGGTGTAAGTGCAGTGTTAATCATTGTATATTCTTTAGTATGTAGATGATTTAAGATTACTTTGGAACAAGCCTGGTTTATTGTTACCTAATGAATTGTAGATGAGTAATGGTGGTGTTTATCTCCCGCCCAAGGCTGTCTCTATAGTTATTGTACATGATATTGAGTCAGCCAACTTGATTGTGTTTTAAATTATTACATTTCAGTTGGTTAGTATTTACTAACCATTGCAATTAATTTCAATGAAAATATTGCAAGTTAAACCTAGCTTTACAACGTTGCTTATTTTTATTACATTCTAGGCTTAAGGAATTGCAGTGTAGACTCACTAGCTTTGTCTGTTATGACGTGAGAACGAAGAGCTTCCTGTTGTTGACGGATTGCTCTATATCAGATAGTAGGCTCTACTCAGCCTACTGTAGGAGCCATGAAATCACTGCAATAATGATTTTGCGTTGGCTATCCCTGTTTGTCTACTGTCTATTGAAGAAGTAAGATTCATTCTGACTAGCATACATATCTTGGTATGCTGTTGAATTAATACAATTTAGTCTAATTCATACAAAAATAATTGTTTGAAAGTATAGCTAATTCCAACACTCCCTAGCTTTCTCCTTAGTCATGCCACAGCAAGGACAATTTATCGTCTCTCTGGACATGTAAACTAACTTGTGTGTTTACAATCCCAACTACTGAGGCCCTGACCAATGTGATTGTGAGCTATGTTTGCAATATTTGCAGTGTTTTGTCTTTTACTTGCGTGTCTAAACTTTAAAGAACTATAGTTAATTCAGATGCTAGAGGTACGTGAACTCAAAGCAGTTAACCTAAATACAAAGAAGGAAAGAACTACTGTATCTTTCTAGGGCAGTAAATCCACATAAAACCTTGAACAGATTCCAAAGGCATACATCCCTCAACTCTACAATGCATAGAAGGTACTGTACAGGTTCATTAAAACATACTGTAATGTCCCAACATATGTTAGACCCAGAACCAGGTTGTTATCTATGTGTGCTGGTTATATGCTCAGCAGAGGCTCACGGAATAAACAGGAAGCGTTGTTTCTGTGGCAACCGAAAGCCCGTCGTGTTTCTCATCTCATAGTTAGCAAGTGACAAGCCCGTCGTAGCGATGCTGCTGTGGAGAGACAGTTCAGTCACTCTGCCAGTCTGCGAGCAGCAGGTCAAGAGTGTAATACATTTTGCGTGGGGGACAGCAACTGTCATTGTAGACAAGTCTTTGAGGCTTGTGTTCCACTCGCTGTCCAGGCAGACGCCATGAACTACGTGGGCCAGCTGGCAGGCCAGGTGCTGGTGACGGTCAAGGAGCTGTACAAGGGCATCAACCAGGCCACGCTGTCGGGCTGCATCGATGTGGTGGTGGTGCGCCAGAGAGATGGGACCTACCACTGCTCGCCCTTCCACGTGCGTTTCGGCAAGCTGGGCGTGCTGCGCTCCAAAGAGAAAGTGGTGAGTTGAGGGATGTGTGGATGAATTATGTTGTATGGAATAAACCCCAGAGAGGCTAGCGCACATAAAACATAGCATGTTTGTTTTGTCTCTTTTGTAGCCTGTGTGTCAAATTTATTTGTACTTCATGTATTTTTGATTATCCTTTAGAAAGGCTAGACTGAGACTTTTGATTTTAAAAGGAATAAACAATATAGCATGCGTCTATGGTATTTTACTATTAAGCATAACTTGGGTTATCTGTTTGTGGAAGAATTTACTTATAAAACATTTAGGCCTACCTCAGCAAAAAAGGCATTTCCCATTTAATTCACCATCATTATGTAACTCAAATGAATGGAGTCTTGGACTCTAGCTGGCCATAAATAAACGCCTTTACTGCTTGAAGAAAACAGATGGTCATATGGGGTTTTCTTGCCTAAGGTAATTGCCAGCTACTATGACGTTGTGGCTATTTTTAGCACTGAAAAATACAGTATAAATTCCAAACTTTCCCCCCTATTTTTCCAGAGCTTGGCCTGTGTTTGTATTTTTTTTCTCAATGTTATCTCCTCAACAGTAATACATGGACATTTGCTTTAGGTAGCCAGTGTGGTATTTATATTAATACAAGGGACGCTTCTTGATTTGCGTGTGGCTGTGGAATTCACTTTGCTATATACACACAGTCACAATGTGAGCCTGCCTCTCTCATACCTGAGTGCTAAGTTACTGGCACTCTTCTCTACTTGTCAGTAGCTTGCCTAGGCTCCTAGCCCCCCGCCCCCTCCCTCCCCCAATTTGCTCTACCTTCCCTCATTCCCGCAGGCTTGTGCAGATTCCTACAGTGAGCCTGGTCTGATATATTTTAGTTTAGTTGGGTAGATATCCTTTCCTGTCAACTGCTCACCAGGGTTTTACCAATTACATCAGTACCGGTAGGTGTACAGTATGTTATCTGACTAGGGCCCGTGTACCTTGGCTCCAAATGTGCCACTCTATTTTGAAAAAGGCATTTTTAGTTGCCTGAGTTGAGATCAACTCAGAATGCCAATGGGTTTAGAAGGTGGAATGAATGAGTGGTTGCTATGGCAACGTGTGTGTGTGTAAGGGGGATGGCCATGTGGACAAGCACGCCTAATAAAAAGCTGTTGTGTAACAGTTATTTGTGTGTCACTGAGATAGTTTTGCAAATGCTCAGCCAAAGTACAACAAAGCAGGTGCATTTCTGTAGTTATTCTATTAGCTGGGGATGTGCAATACTGTGTGTAAATGCCGATCAATTCTTTCTCCGGCTTTTCCGTGTACCTGCTATGGTCGTACTGACTGTGTGCTGAGAAAGAAAATGTACTTTTTTTGTCGTTTAATTTACTAAAAACACAAGGCAATATCATTTTATTACAAACTATATCTCCATATCATAACTCAGTCCAATAAGGTGTTAGTAGAGCCATGGACCACTAAAGTCAATGCGACCTATCATATAGTTTAAAGAACACTCTTATTTATTCTAGCCAATTGTCAATTTCACATTGACGTTCCCAGTCATCCCTCAAAACCAACATACCCCACTAGCATCTCTGTGAGTCAAATTAAGAAAATAAACAGCACAAATTAGGTTTCAACATACTGTAGTACAAATGCTCCTGGTGGTTGGTCGCACCTTGCATGGCAGCGATCACCATCGGTGTATAAATGTGTGTGTGACTAGGTGAATATGTCAGGCAAAATACTGTAATGCTTTGGATAAAAGCGCTATATAAATGAGCCCATTTACCATTTACCCATTTACCACATTGAAATGTTAAGTTAAATTCATAAGTGTATGGATTTGTTGTTGTTAATAATTTGGATTCATCTGCCAGGTAAAAGAAGATATTCTCATTTTACCCCAATGGTGTCTGCTTGGCCTGGTTTCTAAGATTGTGGTGTCAAGTTTCTGACTCCTTTGGGCTTTGCCTGGTGAATGTGAGAGGCCCTATTCTGTTGGCAGAAGTCATGCCCAATGGGCCCATGCATTCATTTATTAAGCCCTTAGGAAAATGTCTGCAGGCTATCTTTGCTATGTGGCCTGAAAAAAAATGGAAGCAAGTTATTCTCTATTTAGCCTAGTCTTTCTTTGACAAAATATGTACATGCTAGTTGGAATGCAAGCACATTATATATTGTACATTTGACACTGCCTTCAAATCGCTAGATTCCACAGGCCTTTATTCCCCATTTCTATTATTTTTAGGTTATCAAATATTTTAATGTAGGGAGAATATTTGGTCTAATGTATAGTCTAGTGCATCTATGCCACCTTATTAAGCCCATTGCTAATGTAGCTACAGCACTGTTTGAGATCAGTTTCATGAGATTTATTTCTATTCTTGTAGATTGATATTGAAGTGAATGGAGAGCCGGTGAACCTGCACATGAAACTTGGTGACAATGGAGAGGCCTTTTTTGTCCAGGAGACAGAACAACTGAATGTGAGTAGTTGAAATTCAAGCTGGTTACTTAGTTCCTGTGTTGCGTACCGTGATGATACAAATGAACATGAACTATATTGCTGGTGATCTTGCCTTTTGTAATGGGTTGTGTGTTTAAAGTTGTGCCAGAGGTATTCGGTCTGTCAACATTTATTGTGTATTTTGCGTGACTAAGTCTTTGTTCTGTGTGTTTGTGACACATGAGCTCACGTGACATTCTCCTTTAGGGTACTAATGTGAAGGCCCCGAAGGGTTTCTGTCTAGCTGGAATGCAACATTTTCATGAACACTAAACACACCTACAAGCAAAGGTCTGCAGCCCTGTTGAAGTGCTTTTCCAACGTCTGGTCCCTCTTTGGTCTTCAGCAGATTGTCCCCGCCCACCTGGCCACGTCGCCCATTCCCACCGAGGGTCATCTGCTGTGGATGTCGGAGGTAGAGCGCAAAGCGTCGCAGGATATGGAGGACGACCCCACCGACCCCGCGGAGATGCCCGCGCCACCTGCCCACAGTGCCGTCGGCACCAAGAAGAAGAAGAGACGACGGAAGAAGCACAAATGCGATCCCCGGAGAGAGGAGCCGTCCGCGCCCACCGCCCACGCTAACGCTGCTATTGCTAACGCTAACACACAAGCTGCTAACACCGCTGTCGCCGGGCCGACTGAGGAGATCTTTGAGATGGAGCTGAGCTCAGACGAGGAAGCCGCCGCGTACGCCTCAAGGTGGGGATTTCCCCATTTGAGCAAAGCTATGTTAAAGGGCCCCCTATCCTAACATTCAGCATTGTCCTGTTGTGCTGTGTGATGTGAAGGCATGAACTCATAAAACCTGTCTAACATGCCATTTAGCCACAAGTCCTTTTATGTTTTGTAAAACAAGGCATTCAGATTAGGCCCCAGGTGTTTCATCATATCTGGGTGGTAACCAGTCATCTCTGATATCCTCATACTCCAAATCAGTCAAGTATGTACATGTAAACATAAAAATAGATATTTGGAACTGAATATTCTACTCAGAGGGTAAATCAAATATGACAGTAGGAAATGTATTAGATATGTACTAATAGTTAATTTATTGCTTACTGCGTTAGGTCACCATCAATGAACACAATACGTGATGTCGACCCGAAGTTACCTGCCGCCAGACACAACATTGACTGTTACCCATTTTCTGATGGTGACTGGTCTGCAGCTGACAGGTACGTAGTGTATCAGTACGCTGTATATTCTTAAGCTGTTAGACAGAGGGTAGAAGAGACTCACACAGCATTGATACCATCCTTTGTCTTCCCTCCAGTCATGGCTTGTCGCAGGCCTTTTCCCCTAAGAGCGACTCTGAACTGATGGTGAGGTCTTCAGAGAGCATGCTTAGAGCGGAGTCACACATGCAGTGGACATGGGGGGAGTTACCAGAATCCACCAGGGTAAGCCCCCTTTGAACTAGTGATATGAAGTACTTATACATACATCACAAAACCTGTTTTGCTAGTCATATTCAGGACATGTTGATACATAGTCATTACTAGGGGTGCAAGAAAAGGCATACACCTGAGTATAGCGATATTACTTTGCAAGATACTGTATTGGTTCTCTAAAACACTATCAGTTTAAAAAATATATACATACTTTTAAATAAAAATAATTACAAAATACATTAACCTGTAAAGAGGAAAGGTGCATGTTACTAGATTTAGCTTAAAGCTCATTTCCATCTTCAGTCCCTGAGCAATTTTACATAAGTGTTATTTTTGTAGCAGCACCACGCATTAGTATGAGTTTTCCACAAATTAAAAATCACAATACAGCGCCTTGCTTACAGTATCAAAATATATTGCAGTATATCGAATTGTGTATGTAATACATGTCGCATCAACTGATTCTTGAAATATACAGCCCTAGGCATGTGCCTAGGCACATAGTCATTATAGAACTGTTTCTCTAGTCATATTCAGGACTTGTTGATACATAGTCATTGTATTACTGTTTCCCTAGTCATATTTAGGACTTGTTGATACATAGTCATTGTATTACTGTTTCCCTAGTCATATTTAGGACTTGTTGATACATAGTCATTATACAACTGTTTCCCTAGTCATATTTAGGACTTATTGATACATAGTCATTATATTAGTTTCCCTAGTCATATTCAGGACTTGTTGATACATAGTCATTATATTAGTTTCCCTAGTCATATTCAGGACTTGTTGATACATAGTCATTGTATTACTGTTTCCCTAGTCATATTTAGGACTTGTTGATACATAGTCATTGTATTACTGTTTCCCTAGTCATATTTAGGACTTGTTGATACATAGTCATTGTATTACTGTTTCCTTTGTCATATTCAGGACTTGTTGATACATAGTCATTATAGAACAGTTTTCCTAGTCATATTCAGGACTTGTTGATTCATAGTCATTACACAACCCCTGTTTGTCCACATAACTATGTTGTTGTTTATTTTTATTCACCATTGCAGGTTACCAAGAAGGACAGACAGGAACTCCCTAAGATGGTGACCATCACCCCATCAGAGAGCACCCACTTCCGTGTCATCCTCAGCTCCGAGGCCATGGAAGATGAGAGTGAGACTGCTATAGGCCCAGTGTGTCCCATAGTAAAGCCTGAGCCACGCACCCCAGGCACCGCTATGTCTCCCACTAGCTCTCTGACTCCCGTCAGCGCCATGCCGCTCGCTATGGCAACCTCCACCCCGACCGACAGCCTGGCTGCTGCATCTGTACAGCTGGTGGGAGACATGGCCGAGGCCTGCTCCAAGAATGATTCGCCCTCTAAGAAGAAAGGTAACTATGCCAACATGCTGATGTTACGTTTCAGGTTGTGTGTCAGTAGCTGTGTTTACATGGACCCTATTATTCCCATTGGAATCGAGTTATAAACCCAAACCGAAAGAAAATGCCCCAAATAAATAAATACCTCAACTGGAAGAGAAAGGCACGGCCCAATTTGAAATGTAATTACAAAGCAGAGGGGTAGCCCATTCCATAACCCGATTGAAAGAAGAATTATACTATGTAAATGGTTAAACCTGATTACTTCCTGATTGCGTTTCTTCTTTGTAACATCCATCGTCATCCGCTTATCCGGAGTCGGGTCGCGGGGGTAGCAGCTTCAGCAGGGGACCCCAAACCTTTGCCTTCTGGCTCAACTCTCTTTTCGTCACCACAGTGCGGTAAAGCGATTGCAATACCGCTCCCGCTGCTCCGATTCTCCGGCCCATCTCTCACTCCATAGTCCCCTCACTCGCGAAGAAGACCCCGATGTACTTAAACTCCTTCACTTGGGGTAAGGACTCATTCCCCACCTGGAGTAGGCACTCCATCGGTTTCCGGCTGAGAA
>JAODLL010000009.1:3457826-3481749 GCA_026546735.1 Forbesichthys agassizii
AAACACTCACACACACACACACACACAAACACACACACACACACAAACACATACACACACACATACACACACACACACACACACACGCAGACACACACACACACCTGCATGCACACACACACACAGACACACACACACACATGCAGACACACACACACACACACACACACACAGACACACACACACACATGCAGACACACACACCTGCATGCACACACATACACACACACACACACACACACACACACGCACACACACACACACACACACGCAGACACACACACACACATGCAGACCCACACACCTGCAAGCACGCACACACACACACACACACACACACGCACACACACACACACACACGCAGACACACACACACACATGCAGACCCACACACCTGCATGCACGCACACACACACACACACAGACTCACACGTGCATGCACAAACACACACACACACACAGACTCTAGAGTAGGTCAACTCTTGCCTACTGTGATGTTAACGTGCTGAAACCTTTGACACTTGTCGCCATATACCGTAGAGCGATTAGCCACTGCTGTAGGAAGCAAACCGTCACTTGATTTATACCATTGAAGTTTGTGTTGGGGAATAAAGAGAAGGGGGGGGGGTGTTTGTTGAGGTGCTTGGCTCTCCCTCAATGGGATTCTACACATCTTCTGTTTTCCTTTATGTGACTTTTGTTGGGTGGCCTCGATCGAAGGAATGACAAATTACATGTTCGCCAAAGGGTGAGCAATTCTCACACTTGTATACAATTTCTTCAATGACAGTGCTGCCTGCCAACATTGTGAATGTAATGGTAGGTAACGCATTGGCAGGGCCTCTTCTGTGGGGGCGATATCTCAACTCCAACATCACGTGTGTGCACATCATTACAACAACAGAAAAGGATGAGATTGCATCCTTAATGTAAACAAATGTACAGCAATGGATATTCTCGTAAAACTTCCACTATGACTTGTAGATTGAGTAATAATCATGAGATCTGAGTGGCTTTGTGGCCAGATTGGTTTGAAATGAACTCGGGAGTGATGAAAACGCTTCCAATTATGTTTGCTTTCTCAACCAAACAGAGCAATCACACAGAGTGGACGAGACGAGTGCGATGACTTGCAAAGGCACAAATAAGGCCTTATGAACGTTTCTCTGAGCAAGCTGGAAGCACGCTCTGAAATACTATCGACTCTAGCCGTCGGGAATTCACAATGTAACATTGACGGAGATCTGTGTTCAAATGTAAAAGTGCCTTATGCCGGGCACACACTGCCGGAAAATTAGCCTGATTCTGTGCCCGATTTCCCCCTTCCGTTGCCGGTCAGCATAGGCCAGATTTATTGATGGCTCTACCGATCGATTATCCTGTGGTGTGGGGTATGTTAAGAGTGGTTTTCAATGATCGGAGTTGCACTGATCCGACATTGCAAATATTAAACATGTTTATTTAATATAAATATTTATTTATTTATATTTACTATCCAAAATCCTGTAGTGTGGCTGGCAGTTGATTGTCCCGTGGGAAAGAGAGCCATGCTGATTTAAAGTGATACCAGCAATTAATCACACAAGTAATACAATCACAACAGAAGATTTTCAGATTGTGGCAGGGATAATATATTCATTTTCACACCATCTCTTTGTCCACTGTATTTTCAGTTTCTCTTTATAACGTTCCGAGGAAACGGTTGCGAAAGCTTGTTTGTTTAAAGTAAAGGCACATTGTTTTTTGCAGGATATTTGCAAGATTTCCGGTGTTGGAATTCAGGACTGGGTTATTCGGGGAATATAATTGTTTGGTGTGTAGTGTGCTGATTTGGCCAAATCGTTACCCTCCACACATAACGATCATGAAATGAAGTCCTACTTTGATCTCATCCCCTTAGAAACATAAACAGTCACAAACATATATATAATATTCTAAGTAAATAACATTGGTTGGCATTTCAAAAAACTATGTTTAGGCGTGTAAGTAATCTAAAATAATGGAACGTAATCAGATTATGTTACAACATTTAATTAATCAAAAAATTACGTTACTGATTATAATTTTATATTTTATATTATTATAAATTATTTTATAATTTTAATTTTGTAATGGATTGCATACAAAAAGTAACCTACCCAACCCTGGCAATGAGAGGCTACTGCTAGAGTTTTTGTCTGTAGTCAGTGTTAGATTAATATGTTGTCATTCAAGACCCATCCCCACCATTAGCAAACCTTTAACCAGAGAGGTGAAAGCTAGCTAGTAATTGGCTGATGTAATGACTGGTTGCAATTAACAGGCTGCGTTGCATCGCTGGATTAGTGGACGGTGACCTTTCTGAACTTTTCCGGGGTGTTCGTGCTCAACACAATTTGTCTGCAATTATTGTCCCTGCCAAGGTACCCTTGGGCAACACACTAAACTGACTGTGTTATCTGTCCACCCTGTTATGACAGCAAATGTAGAATTTCCCAAACATGAATAATGCCACCTGGATAACATTTTTAGCATTAAGCAGCCCACTGAAACAGCATGTAGTGAATGTATTTCTGCAGTGCAGACATTTGCACATATTACAGTGCTTTCACGTTGTACAAACCCTGAAACAAAACAAACTCTTGGCTACATCTTAAATTAGCATTCAAGAATAACAGAAAACGCTAATGTGGCTCGGCAAAGAGAAGTTTGGTGTCCCCTGCTGGAACTGCTGCCCCTGCGACCTGACTACGGATAAGCAGATTTGGATGGATGGATGGATGGATGTCTGGATGCCTGGATGTCTGGATGGATAGATGGATAGATGGATGGATGTCTGGATGGATAGATGATGGATAGATGGATGGATGTCTGGATGAATGGATGGATAGATGGATAGATGGATGTCTGGATGTCTGGATGGATGGGTGGATAGATGGATAGATGGATGTCTGGATGGATGGGTGGATAGATGGATGGATGTCTGGATGTCTGGATGGATGGGTGGATAGATGGATAGATGGATGTCTGGATGTCTGGATGGATGGGTGGATAGATGATGGATAGATGGATGTCTGGATGGATAGATGGATGGATAGATGGATGGATGTCTGGATGAATGGATGGATAGATGGATAGATGGATAGATGGATGTCTGGATGGATGGATGTCTGGATGGATGGGTGGATAGATGGATTGATAGATGTCTGGATGGATGGATAGATGGATGGATGTCTGGATGAACAGAAAACACAAGCTACAGAAGGGGTGGATAAATATGATAGTTTAAAGCTATATTTCATCTACCTTAAGAGAACATAAACACATGGCTATTCTCCTTAGAAGATGCCACTAGGTTTCCAATAAAGTTGCAGAGATTTTTAAGAACGTTTTTAAACTCCTACTAAATTAGGAAAACAACACTTGCCGGGTACTTTTAATCTTATATTGGCAGAGAGATTAAAGTGAGAGCATACATCCAAGGAGAATACTCAACAGCCTTTTATCGAATGGTACAAACACTGTCCTTGAAGTGACTCATAATATTGTACCAGCATATCAAATTCAACACAAAGACACATTATAAAATAAACACTGGCGTATCAAACATGCCAAGCTATTCAACACTTAGTTCGGTGTAGAAACCAGGACAAGGTTTTGAAACGCTCTAGCAGCGATGTTCCATTGTTACGATCTATCTAATCACAGATCATCACAGTGATATTTAAATTTCGCTGTGCCTATACATTCAGCAATGGCTGAGTTGGGATACTTTTCACCCCCAAATAACTGCATGACAAACACGAGCAAGCTATTTATTGAATGAAAGTGAAGGTATAGGACCTCAGCTAAAAGACTGCAGAGGCCCAATAAACATACAATTAAGCAATTTAATCCATGTGTTATCCAAAGCGAATTATTATGAGTACAATTACAAGTATTACAGGAAGCAAATCTTGCTCAAGGAAGGATGCGTATTTTAAAGGCAGATGAACTACCAGCTGGGGACATCCAGACCAACATACTATTCTGCAATTGCACCACAGATATACTGTACATATTCGTATTCCCAGGAGGGACAGTTGTGTTATCAAATAACAGGCTTTATAATAAAATAATCTATACTCGATGCACAGAGATTCAATTATGCCTAGTAAACCATTGTCTCTCACCTTCACAGGGTCTTCAAAGACAAAGCAATCTCATCTCAAACCCAGCCACTGACCCACATATCACCCACTGACGACCAATCTCCCCACCTACCCATCACCCACCCATAAGCCACTCTTCACCCCCCCCCCCCCCCCCCCCCTTCCCACAGACACACAACATCCACCAACCAACATTCTTCACATCCACCGGTCCACATCCACATCCACACCCATGCCCACGCCAACAGCCAACCCACACCGACCGACTCAAACCTCCGCCCCCACCGACACACCAGAAAACGTCGGGGCGGGGCACTCACCGAGGGGCTGTCCGGCGATTACGCGGGCGTTCTCTCCCGCCACGGCGGCGCGGGCGTTCCGCTCGCTCATGTACTGCACGAAGGCGTAGCCCTTGTGCACCGAGCAGCCGACGATCTTGCCGTACTTGGCGAAGAGCACCTCTATGTCGGTCTTTTTGACGATGGCGGTGTTGAGGTTGCCGATGAATACTCTGGAGTTGAGCGAGCGCGGGTCATTCTTGTTGGTCACGTTGCTGGTCTGGGTCTTACCGGTCATCCTCCTCCACGTCCCCTCCTGGTTCACAGGACAAACATGACGGGACATGGTTGGGTAGGTTACTTTGGAAATGTAATCCGTTACAGTTACTAGTTACCAGACTAAAATTATAATCAGTAATTTAACTTGTGTATTACCTATATCTATATAAGATCATTATTTTACATTAATTGTAGATGACTTTGAAATGCATGCGCACAAATCTTTCTATTTTTGTGGCTGTTTATGTTGATCAGGGGACCACATTAAAGTAGGACGTCATTTAAATTATTGAATGAAGTTAATGAAAGGTTAATAAGAGGACAGACAATTGTTTTATGCATTTTTCTTTTGCAAACTTCCCTTGTAAATTTGGAAGTAGTTCTACAGTAGAAGTAATTATCTAATAAAAAATATATACCTATAATCTAATTACACCATTTTAACTGGTAACTGTAATGAACTACAGTTATTATTTATTGGTAATCAGGTAACTGATTACATGTAATCAGTAACTTCCCAATGCTGAGGATGAGACAGGGTTTTTAGATGATACGCTCAGGCCAACTGTCCTGCTAGCTATCGTTGGCCCTGAAGGAGAGAGACTGTGAAAACCTTCACTTACACCAAAGTGGTTCTCAAAGTGGGGAGGGGTTCCAAGAAACAGCAGGGGGGGGGGGTCACGAGATGATAGTCACACATTAACCAACATTTTAAAATTTTAAAATAGCATATCTTAGCCATAATTCTTAGTTTATACAGTTAATACATTACTTTGATGCATGCTGATACTTTGCTACTAGCCTATAAACACTATCAAATAATATTAAGGCTGATATGCTTCGACCCCCTCTGGGGATAGCGGGGGTTGCGAGTCTCTGGCCCTGTTATTTTGGGTGTCGTGAGCTGAAAGGTTTGGGAAGCCCTGACTCATGCAACGTGGGTCTCGCAACCTTGAAAATACATTATTCAAGTTGTACCGAAAGGTCTGGCGTTGTGTCGAACATACACAGTGTTTTGCACCCGAGCTCACCTGCCACTACTCCCATACGACTGTCTATGCTGGTGTGGGCCGGCATGTGAGATGTGTCCGTTAAAGGACTAATTGTAGGTGGAAGAGATAACAGTCGATAACAGTTGTTATGCGCGCAATAAACATTCAGTAGCTGGCAGCATTATTGTTCCCGCCAATAATGTTAACATGCCGAAGTGTAGGCTGAAGTTTCTGTAAGTATACAGTTTATTTTCACACTGCCAACATATCTTTTATGCTTGCATAAATCATTATACAAGCATTTTACAAGCCGGTTTCATTTATTATAATACAGTAAATGTTTGACAAATGCAGTATATACCTATGCTATTGCAATGGTACTATACATCTATTCAAACATACAGCGTTTTTTCGAGCACAGCTTAAACGTCTAAATTCTTGTAAACTGCTCATAGTGCCTGAAATAGTTTAAGGGTAAGAAACATTAAAATTAGACTTATTGTTGAAATAATCTTTTAATAAGAGACTTATAATAGGAACGTCACAAATATTTACTCTGTGCTTTCTATATGGAACCGAAAGAAATTGTAGCACATCATTTAATTACATAGGTGTAAAGGAGTTCCAGTTTGTCATAGTTTTTACTCATAAATGGATTACACTTAATGCATTAAACGCTGTGAAATGCTGTTAGGAAACATTTAATATTTATTATTTGTCTACCTTTCAACTCTGTCCCTGAGACACAGTGATAACAACTATTCAGCGTTGAGAGGAAGAATCTGAATAATGTATCCAGTCCCCAGTAAATAGGATTAGTTGCCAAGGTAACATTGTTTTTGTTGTTGCACTATACTGCAAGCACACACACACACACACAAACAAATGCACAAGCAAGCAACAGCACATACACACACACACACCTGTTTTATATTGGGATTCATTATTCATTACGCTAGCTTGCCATTCTGGATCCTCACAGCCAATGTAAGCCTTCTCTCTGGCCTTGGTCATGGCGGTTAACATTCAATAGCGCTACTGTGAAGCAAATCCCTTTCTGCATTCAGCAAATGCATTTTGATATAAGATACACTCCTCAATTTGTGCGCAAAGCTGCTATTGTTTTTGATTGTAAGCACACACCCTCTCACAATCCTCTCTACTCCCCAACCCTCTCCTCGCGTGCTCAGACACTCAAACAGGGAGCTAGGGTTCTCACACACACACAAACACGCACACACAGACGTGCGCGGAGTGCTCTGAGGTAACGTGGGCGTGCATGCGTGTGAATATAAGGTTCTTACAAAGAAATTAAACCTGTCACTCAAGGAGCCTTGGCGTCTGACAGCAGGAATTCAAAGACTCAAAGAACTCAAGCTGTTACCACATCACTGCTACCAGTGTGCCCACCCACACACACACACGCACGCACGCACACACCCACATGCAAGCACACACCCGCACGCACGCACGCACTCACACACGCACAGGCGTGTGCTGAAATGAGCTTTATAATTACGATCCAATGGTAATACGAGCCCACAGTCTGACATGCGCCTGTATTGATGCTATCAGACAGGTCACCAAGGACACAACAAATCAGGGGCGGAGCGATAGATAGCCTCTCCTGTCAGATAAATCACCAGTGGGCAACAGTGAATGGAGACACCCCCCCCCCATCTCTCCACGGTACCTTGCGTTATATTTCATGTCATGTGTGTGTTTTTTCCAGGTTTTCTCTCTTCTTTTTACCCCGTGAAGGGGATTAATGTATTCCATCCCCAGTTATTTTATTTTATTTTTTATTTTTTTCGCTGACATTGCCGTTTACTTTATTTTCAATCTCCATTAAGCGGCCCCCACCCCTGACTGTCGCACAGCTCCAGGAGATTCACCGAACCTGGCTGGCTCCGCCATTGCACCCATGTGCTGTAATACTGTACAAGGGGCAACCCCAGAGAGTGTAGCTGCACCATAAAAGGTGTTTTTTGAGCTGTAATCAAAGTATTAGCATTGATCTGTGAAGAGACACATCAATACTGGTGACACAGTAATATTGACACCATTCATGTTTTTATAACAATCTGCATGTTATGAGCTGAAAACAGAACTACACGTCATATCAGTTTTTAACCAGTACACTTATACATAACCAAATTCAAATTTGAACTTTAACGTTAACGCGGGTCCCCCTCTCAGCCTCTCCCCTCCCCTCACTCAGCTCCTTGAGGCATTTATCAAAGTTGTTGTGGGTGGAGTCAGGCTCAGAGCTGAATGCTGTTGGTGACACGCCCACTTAAGAGACCAGAAGCCTTCCATCTTTGCTTCCATTGAAATGCATCACAACGCTTCATCTTTCTATCATTATAAAATCTTTGTGATCACCATTAGAGGGTCTAGTGCCCGGCCTGCCATCACATCACAGCGGAGGGACACATTACCTGCCGGAGTCAAAGCCCCTTGTGTCCTGGGCTGTACACTACTGTACATGTAAGAGGCACATTTAAATCTCTTTCAGCTATTAAACTATATACTGTTCATTGTATTTATACCATATATTATAGGCTGACGTTATAGTCCTTTATCCCAAGCCTTTTTAGGGCCTTAAAAATGTGCCAAGTTTTTCTAAATGCCAAAAGGCTTTTGCTTTTATTTTGCGTGTGCATTTTTGCATTGATCTGTGGCTCTCGCCTTCTCAAACGCCACTGTTGCACTGACTGAAATCTCGATTATGGACTGAGAGAGGCAGCAATGGCAATGCGCTGTTATGGCGCCCAGTCTGCCTGAAATCAACAGAAGAGGGCACGATTGGTTGGTCACGTCACGTAGCCGTCACGCTTCGAGACGGGCGTGAGCTGAAGCCTCACAGATTGCTAGCATAAACTAAAAGCGCTGCACTGCACTTGTTACAGCCTTGTAGTCATAAAAGGCCTTCCATGACTCCAAGTCAAGCGCTCTACATCAGGGAGTGTAAACGCCATGAAAGCACATCATTCTGTCAACATAGTGCTATGGGACTAGAAGACTGTAGGCTACTGTTTGTAGCCTACGGAAGGAATCAATCACAGTGCTGTGAGAAATGGCCAAAAATATTATCTGCCATAATGGTTATACAAGCAAATGGTTTATGCTATTTGCCATGTTAAAGCCTTGGTCATGTTTATGTCTTCAGTTAAAGGTGGAGTCAGTCAGTATGATTGTTGATTTGATCTTGATTAAAACAGAAACACCTCTCCCTTCAATGCCATATGGGTGCTTCCTCAGAAGCTCCGCCCCACACATTGAAATGCATTGCCACGGCTAGAATAGTGTTGTGTGGTGCGATCTGCCGTCTGCACCACTTTGTAGGAAAACTTGATTATTGCAGCGTGGACACACAGATCAGACAAAAGTGTATTCACTTATACTTTATAGTTGATAAACATGGTTGTGGAAGCATTTGTCAACTCTTTCAATCTGACATTATCAACCTTCCACCCACTGTGGGTATCCATTCAGCATGAAAATATAAAAAAATATAAATATATGGTCACTACAGTGTACACTACAGTATATGTATATCATGTTTTTTTCTTTGTTTTTAAAGCAGAATTTACATAATCACATTACGCTCAAAGATAACCGTAAGCGAGCCTAAACATGCTAATGTTGTTTGCACTAATACAGCAACATAAAAAAACAGTCTGTTAAAGAAGATGTATAGCCTACAGTTAAGCCTAAAAGGACACTGTCTGGACAAGACAAAGGTTTATTGGTGGTTAGTCTGTTTTGGGAATAGCCTGCTAAATAAACAAATAACCTGAAACATGATGATTAGCGTAGAAATTGAAAAATATTATCCTACTGATGCACTGTAGCTGGGCACGTAATACACTGGGCCTTGCCAGACACAATCACTCAAATGATTTTCGTTCCTGAGGTGGTTCTGAAGAGACCACCTGCCCGATTTATGGGATTTTTTTTCCTTTGGTGCAAGAGGGGCCATTGAATTGATTTCTTGTGTAATCTCCTTCTACCCTTACCAGGGAACATTTCTCTTCTTCCCTACCTGCCACCTAAGTTACGCCACTCTGCTCATCGCAAAGCTAGCTTGACAGGCAAAGGAAAGGCTACGTGCTCTCTCCGTCAAACAGTGACACACCCTTTAAGCCCCGTGTTCACCAAAGCATTTTTTTTTTTTCACGGCAGCGTTATTTTTCAATTGATTCCAATGGGAGCACCGCGGTTTTTCCAGGCTTATATAAATGCCAGGAGCGTGGCGTGGCGCTGAGCTTTTTTTCCAAGCCGAACGCCGGGGCGCTGGGCTTTTATTCAAGTTGTTAAAGTATCTTGCTTCTTACAGCATCTCCGTTTACACCTTACACAAAAAAGTGACACATTTTCTCTCTTCTTTCTTCAGCATTCATTGTGTGTAAAGGAAATACAGGCTAAGGCTATATTGTAAATAAATGCTAACCTTGCACCAGAGTAGCTAGTATTTTATATGTGAATGTAATACCTGAGCCAAATTATTATGATCCTTTCCCCTTTTTGTCATCTGAAAATTAAATCTCACTGAAATCTCTCATTTCAAAAGAACTTGTGTAAAACAGAACTGCACAGCGGTTATAGGGGGTTGAATTAAGAACACAATGGTGAATCATCCACTGTATAAGTCAATGGACAAACGCACTGTGACGTCACCATAGGTTTTATTGAATAATGGCCTGGAAGCACGAGATGCGGCCATCGCCATCTTCGCAGTACTGGACTCCCACTGTAACGCCCTCCTTTCATAATAATAGGAAGAATGTATGGTGTACAGTTGCCCTAGGAAATGGGGAAGCTAAAAAGCCTAAAAAAAAGTGATTTGCTTCTCTGCTGTAATGTTGGACAACGTACAACGATGTAGGGGATTTGACTCCACGTAGGAGCCAGTCTCATGGCCAATCGAGGGGTAACAGCAGATCCTTTGCACTGCGATGGATTCATTTCTCAGCGCCCAAGGTTGCCCGCTTGTTGTGAACAAATACCCATGACCCCAGAATATGGTGTCCCCTACCGTGCATGGCTCTACCTCGGTCAGTGCCCTACTGATCCGGCATAGAAAATATTAAACGTTCAATATTTACGGTCCAAAATATGCCACTTCAAGAATTCTGAATGGAGGAGCTCTGGGAGATTTTTGAAATGGAAAATTTGGCAGTTGGAGGCACATATCCCTCCCATATCCCCAAACGAGCCAATCGTCTGCTTTATAACTGCCAAGCATTAACCTATTTAGCCAATCGTGTGGTTGTGCTAATGCAAACTGCCTGAAGTATACAACAGTTATTTTTTTGTGTCAAATTTGACTTTATTAAATAATTAAATGCAGTTTTTATGTCCTGGTCACCATTGCAAATAGCTCTCACCCTATTAATTTCAATACGATCTTCCTAAATAACTGCCCGGACTCCTTTAAAGACGGCTGCTATAGTTGTGGCGAGACTTGCCTACTGGAGGACTGGCACAGGGTTGTTAGAGAGAGGTGTTTAGAATGGTGTAACCATGGATTTTATCACGTGAACACATTTATCCCGACTGTTCACCCCCAATAGGTTTTAGTATTTAAATTGAAACTGGTACTGTGCAGTGTCTGTTCTGACGACTATGGATGCAGACATGGTCATGGTGGAGTCCCCGAATAAATAGGCTCCGTCACTGCTCCACGCTAGTAGCTACCTCGCTAGCATGTCTATACATCACCCTACGCTGTATAGCTGCAGGGCCATGCCTTCTTAACTGAAGCCAAATATCATTTCACTAAGAAAATTGACTCTGCTTTTCAGTCCATCTCTCTCTCTCTCTCTCTCTCTCACTCTCTCTCTCTTGTCTGTGTTCTTTCTTATCTCCATACAAACAAACAAACAAACAGCACTGGTGGTCTGTCTCACCAGAAGCACTGAGACAGTTAACCAAGATGAAAACGGAGCCATCTTGACTGTAACATGTACCATAATGTGATGCAACACCTTATCGTCTTGTGCGCCAGACACTCGACGACCATTTGACTGGTACTAGGGATGGCACGATACAGTTTTTTCAGTCACGATACCGATACAGATACAGGCACTTAGGGTATCGGCCGATACCGAGTATCAATCCAATTCCAGTGTTAAATTCAGTTTTAAGATAAGTTGCAAAGTAAATGACAGCCAATCTCTATTTTAGGACTTAGATGCATGTTAGAAATCTGCTGCTGATAGTGTGGCCTGGGTAGGTTAGACATGGCTGATGCTTGACAGTAGACCTACGCGTGTAAATTATTTTAATTGGATCAGCCCCATGGATCGGTTACGACTGTACAATTGTCACCGATACCAGTCCAGCTGTTTAAGTCAGTATCGGACCGATTTCCGATCTCAGTATCGTATCGGTGCCATCCCTACCTGGTACACGCTACCATTAAATATAGGTGCGAGCTGATAATCATCCAGGAAGGGTGTTGTTCATGACTAGTGTTGCAAGTAGCAGTAGCAAGTTACTAGTAACTAGTTACTATAATAATATTACTTTTTCCAGTAATTAGTAGTGTAACTCATTACTATTTCCAAAACGTAATATTACAATTAATAATCCCAAATATTCTGCATTATTGTTGTTCAGGCATTTCAATATTTGTGGTCATAGCAAACTTATGGTAGACTAATTGAACCAACCTTTCACTTTGGCTGATTGTTGACTCCTAAGGTTCATTATTGTTCCAATAAAGAGGATTACATTCTAGAACGAGATGGCTACACAAATTGTCATTTTTCGGAAGGGGTGAGGCAGGGTAGCGGTAGTGAAAGTAATATAGTAATGTAACTAGTAACGTAACTCATTACTTTTAGTACCCAGTAATAAGTAAAGTGATATTACTTTTTGAAGGAGTAATAAGTACCTAGTAACTTATTACAATTCCTGAGTAACTTGTAACTTGTAACACCGTTCATGACAGACAAGACACAGCTTAGGGAACAACAACATTTTAATTGCTTTGTTTGCTGAAACACAAAGAGCCGCTTTGCGCATAACAGATCAATCTCAGTCTTAATTCTGCTTGGTTCTTAAGGGCAGCAGCAGGGTGCGATGCGTCATCATTTAAAACTCACTCTGCACATTTTGTTTTGAAAGATTCCTCTCTGCATAGCTACATGAAATGGTAAGAGCCAATTCTTTACTGTACAGACGGAAATTCCCGTTTCCTTTTTAAGCTGTGTTCTAGACAAACAACATCTGCTCTCGTTTAGCAAACAGAATGAGGGTGTTGATGAAACCATTCGTCATGCCTCTGCTTAGCGTACAGCAGGCAGCAAATACTTCATTGTCAATATCCATTACCGTAGCAACAACATAGCTGGACATTAAATAATAAAAAAATATATATAATACATTCTACTCTTTTTGTGTTGAGGTTTTTTTCTAACTAGAACACGTCTCTGCACAACCATAATGTAACCTTCAGCAAGCTGAAATATTCATATAAAGCTGTTCATTCTAGTGCTTTTAAACATTTACCACTTCAAGCATGTATTGAAAGCACTGGAACGCATTAAAAACCAAACTCTTTTCAAGTACAACTGTAGACCAGTCTATTGGAGGACGGGTCTGCTTGATCTGGTTCCCCACTGGCCACATGTTCAAGATACATTAGTTCTGGATGTGTTGTCACAAGTGCTCACACCTCTGTGTCATTTAATTGAAAAGTAAACATCTCAATTCTACATTAGACTCTATAACACACACACACACACACACAGAGAAAGACCCATGCGCGCACACAAAATATAACTTATTTGCTGGTTGCCACAACGCAAAATAAATATGTCTACATACACTGCAGTGCATTGTGATTTTATTTCATTTTGAAGGGGGCATGTAGTTTGCGGAGTATTGCTAATTCAGGTTCACATCTGAGTGGGGCCTCTGTGATTTGCTTTGTTGCAAGGCCCATTCCTATGCTAAGAGGGGAGCCTTAATGCCAAGTGAAATGGGAAAGGCCTCGAGCAACGTATGTTTAGTTTTTTGGCCTTACTATCCAAATGAAAACACCGCGCGTAGAATTTTAACTGTGATCTCATTGTTCAAATCCTGTGTGCCTCCTTATGTTTACGCGCAGATTACATTCTTGTCACATTTTAAATGGACTGCTGGTGCCGTTTATCTGGCAGCGCCTCTCCCGTCTCCAGTGGGGGTTGTGTCAAGGGTCCGGAAAGCCATCTGCAGCCCTGGCATGACCTTGCCATGACCTTGCCAGGACCACCGGCGTCCTGCCAGCCGTCAGGTCTGGCCTGAGTGGCCCGTCTCCAGGGCTGCACCCTCCGCCTGGGTTGTGTGGCGTGTTTGTGCTGGCAAGGTGCTGGCAGACGGAACGTCCCGGAGGTCCACCCCCCCCATCATCGCTGCTGTTGTCCCCAATCGCACACAGCTGTGAAATGCATCTACCCTCAAGGTTGATTGGTTTCATGGGTAATGTGAGAAAATATCCTGAGAAATCCATTTTCTGAGAGGGAAATAGTATTCTGTGAATATTAGGGTGAAACACGGCTCAGGTTTCCATTTATTTGAGGGATATTAATATAAGGACTCAATACCTGCTGTGTTTATGTCTTCTAATTGCGCTTCTGTATATGCAATCCTGTAATGAGTTCTTTGCATAGAAGCCAACCTGCAAAGAAGAAATAACCCTTCTTGTGTTCAGTAGGGCGGCTAATCCTTATAACCCAGATCGAAGTGATACCGCAAACATCCTTGTCGGAGCTCCTGATGACGGGGTGCGGAGACATAACAGCGTAATGGAAATGAAGACTGCCCCCTGCCTCTCGTGAATGAACCCACCCCTGGCTGAAGGCATGCTGGTAATTACACGTGCCGAAGAGCACCGATCAGTCACGTTTATACGCCGTTGAAGGTTGAAGCTTGACGTTCAGGAAAAACCTAGAACGAGAATCCTCGCTTTAATTGCTGATTGTGTGTGTGTCTCTCACAGTTACTGACCTTGCCTCTCTTGCTCCAAGAAGAGAGCTGATCTCAAAGCAATATCACAACAAAACAGGACTATCAAACAAAACAAAAAAACTCTAACTCACCCAAAACATGTAATTTGTTACCACAGTTAAAGATATCCCAAAGTGATTACAGTACAGTATGTTCTTGCTTTGATAAGACGCTCTTATTTGTGATGGCGCAGTTATACCGAACGCAAGTACCATAATAGGCCGCATGCATTTGCCACAACCAACCAGGGAAGTATCTTCAATGTACTGGATTATTCCATTGTGATAGATCTAGAGAATGGACGTACTGTAGCTTTTGTTTTGATGAGGCAAACAGGTCCATGGAAATATAGTCTTTACTTGGGTAAATATATTTGAAAATATAGTCTTTACTTAGGTACATTTATTTGAGAAAACAATTACTATGGAAAAACCAGTCCTTTAAAGTGATTGTGGATTGTAATTATGTCATATTTTGTGCACAATGGAAAAAGTTGCATCCGTATAATGTGCACAGTAAT
The DNA here is from genome assembly GCA_026546735.1 of Forbesichthys agassizii. Taxonomy (NCBI): domain Eukaryota; kingdom Metazoa; phylum Chordata; class Actinopteri; order Percopsiformes; family Amblyopsidae; genus Forbesichthys; species Forbesichthys agassizii. The sequence continues at coordinate 3,473,026 of JAODLL010000009.1, forward strand.
GTGAATCTGTGTATGTTTGAGTGTGATTGCCATTATTTTTGTTTTAAAAAGGTATAGTTTATTCTAGTTCATTCAAAACGTGCTTACTTTGACCCTAAGTCAAATCAAAACAAAAACACTGTTTTCAATGCCATTGGTAAGATAGTAAACAGGAGAAGGAGATATTTGGTGAATTGACACAAATGGTAGCGGACTATCGCTTACCATATTGTGCTTGTGTGGTGCTATACAATGTGCTTTAAGTACTTACTCTCAGCTCAGATATTTATTTGTGAGTAGAGTAATAATGTTAATTCTGCTCATATTATTATTATTATTATTATTATTATTATGTATTATTTTAAAATCGTGTTTGCCCCTTAACACCTATTGCATCTTAACCGTCCTGGAGATGTGGATTCATTCCTCTGTGGGCCCTTCCCAAAATTCCTTCCCTTCTTTATCCATGGGGTTTTTTAATTTATACGTTTTTCCTTACTTGGGGGAAGGAGCAGGTTAAGGGGGTGTTGTTTGTTTCCATGTGAAATATAGGCTGTGCAGCCCTTTGAGACTGCAATGTGATTAAGGGCTATATAAATAAACTTAACTTGACTTGACTCAGCTGAAATGCTGAGCGTGTATTTATTTACATGGGACACTAGAAAAAAAGAAAAAAATACTGGAGCTTACAAACCCCTATTCTGATCAACTGTCCACAATTTCTCATAGCCTACCTGGTGATTCAGCATTTATAAGAATTTGCCTTCTCTACAGTGATTTTAGTGACGATACCGACCAGTGGTGAGCGTGTTTAAATTCGCTCTGGCAGTCTAAAATGGCTGTATGTGCTACCGTATAACATAAAGTTTCTGTCCGCCAAGCGACGCCGGCTCCACATAGACAATTAAAGACTTCTGGCCACTTTGACACTCGCTGCTGGCTGGTGTGAACGCTCAGTTAATATGGGAGTGATGCTGTAGATATTCGGCATGTAGAAATCCCTTCAGATGCTTCACAGTTCCTTGTTTGAGAGGGTTTTATAGATCCTTTTCACAGTGTAAATGCTCCTGAAGAGGGGTACACTCTCTTTGTGTCTAGTCCGTAAGCAGAAAAACAACTTTTAAAATACACCCACACAATCTTTTCAAGAGTTATTTTGGCTGATTGGTCCATTTAAAGTTAGATTGAAAAATGTGCATTAAATGTATCCGACCTTTTTTTCCAGGAATAAAAACAGTGGGTCAGGTGGGGAGGGGAGTGTACTGCCCCCTATAGGTTAAACACAGACTATTGCAACTGGCAGTCGCTGTGTGCCGATTTGAAAGAGAACATATTGTTACATCGCTTTGTGTCTGTTTTGTGCATGGGGGTGGCGCGCTGACAGGAGAGTGTTTCTTACTTTAGCTCCCCAGACTTGCTTGAATCTCCTAGATGAATGCACTAATGCTAAAATGAAGGGTTCAGTTACTTTCTAATTTAGCTTCTCTTTTCATCCTCTGTTCCCACCTAAAAATAAAGACACACGTCTACGGTTTTGAATACAATTGGGCCATTTAAGTAGCAGACGCTTCCATACAAAGCGACTGTATTGTAAGTACATATTTAAGTATTATGGAGATGCTAGGGTCAAGGTATCTTGCCCAAGGATACTTACATGTCGGGAATGGAACCCGCAACCTGTCGGGTGGAACCCTAATCACTAAACTAAAATACTTATGACTTGTTATGACATTTGAATGTATGTTTCCTTGGGTTCCTATGTAGAAGGGTTATACCATGACACTACAGGGCAAATCTAAATACATTTCTGAGCCTCTAAGACAAAAACAAAACATGAAAGCAACATGAAGATTGATATTGCTGTATTTTCCACGTTCAATCATATACAGTATATCCAAGCAGAACATCAAAAGAGACAAAATAGGCTTTCTGTTTCAGTTGCTGAATTTATTTCACCCAAAAGCCTTTATAACAATTTAAAAACATTTGGGACAGCTGACACAATATTATGCTAATATTGTGTGGTAATACACCTATTTATACCCTGATAAATGTTATGTCTTTTCATGGTAGTCCATTTTGATGATTTTAGAGACACTTGCAACTAAATAAATTCCACGTCTTATAAAAATAAATGGAAATGATTTGCGTGCATTATTAAATTGACATTCTGCATAGGACTACAGTAACAATGTGCTGAGCACACTATGCATACTGTAGATACTTTATCACTCCCTACTTTTCATGTCTCTCTTAATTATAGTGTATTAAGTAAAGCACAATTAAAAGAGACTCAATATTTGCCTGCACCTAGTCTAGGTGTCTTCCCAGAAGATTATTGGACTCTTTGATGTCTAAATAATTCATAATCGGGTTGAAACACCTGGGTGGAATAATAAACATGCAAAGCCTACTAGGGCTTATGGAAGGCTCCATCACCATATATAGGCCTAAGACTTAAAGGCCGGGTTAGTCATTCTCGAGAACGCTTGCTAACTTTGAGCTCAAACTCCCTCAGAAGCTCTGCCTCACACATTGAAGCACATTGCAAAGCTAATGGCATTGTTGTTGTGAGTTGTGTTCACCAATTCGTTTATGTTCCTTTTTATGGAGCCAGGGCCACGTAGAAGTATCGGACACTTATTTCAGCACGCTCAGAGACCGGCCAGCTAGCGAAATGCGAAGAGATATTTGGTGAGTTTGACTAAATGTGTTTTATCTTACAATTAACTTACAATAGCTGACTATGCATTTAATCACAAATTAAAGTCACAAATGTAATGTCACAGTGTGCTATAATCACCAGACCCACCTACCAATCACAATCACATACGTACTATTAATATTAAAGTGGATCTATATGAATTTCTGTAACTAGATGTCACACAAAATGCACCAGCATCTCAGACTGAAACAAATACTCCATGTGGACTAACATGACGCGTCAGCCCAGTTATAAAAATAAACAACATAGGAGCTCTGAAGTCAACACACACAGAGGGATTGTGACATCATTCCCTGCTCAGGATGCAATTAATTCACTATATCTTTACAAAGAAAATAAATAGTTCTTTGCTATTTGCTACTGTAGTAATGTTTAAAATATATTACCTTTAACATCTGTTTTCAATAGTGGCTTCATTTGCTTCAAATCACATTACTGTACAATACAGGCAACGACGACGCTATAGGATTACACGTGTCACCATTTTGGAACCCAGTGTGTCTTCTGAACTGGTCACTCAACAGACCACATCTAGCTTGACTGAAGATAGCACAGGCTTGTTTTGTTAATGGGACCCATACAGCTGCATGCATCAGTAAATACAACCTAAGGGTATGTTGACAATATTTTGTACAAATACTACTAGTGTACTGTACACACACATGCACACGTGCACACACACACATGCCAGGGATATGAAAGTAAGTCTTCCACAGCGGACCCATTTCAATCCACTTTTGACAGTTGCATTGTCTTGGTGTGGCGGCAGAGTTTTATGGACTATGTCACCTGTCCTCTACATTTTCTTATCTCCGCCTGTAATATAATGCACGCACAACAGAGAGCGCACACATAAACACGAGAGGATGTCTCAATCTTGAGTACATTGTGTAGCACGCAACCTCATTTAAGATATGAGCCTTCCCGATGGATTCACAGTCACCGACTGGCACAGTGTCTGTTGGACGTGTTTTTACGTCAATGTGAGATTTTCACCTTCATACATAATTAACGTCATCTAGTTAGCTGGTCGTTTATTTATTTAGATGTCACATTCTTTCATAAACGTGACGTCTGAGCAGAGTCTGAGCATAATGACTGCGAGCCTCCACCACCACAGAAAGCATGACCAATATGATCTCTAGGAGTGCCATGATAATGATAGTCTTTGGCGTAAAAATACAGTTCTCACTTGTTGAAGGTCTATACAGTAGATTAGGTTACAGTGTGAGCTACCCAAAAGAGAGGATAAATACTGTGTGTGTGTGTAAGGGGGGGGGGGTGCTGAGAGATAGAATGGCACATTGAAATAACAGAGATTATGGGTTCAGTATGTCAGATAACACCGATAGCAAAATAACAAAAGTTGACATTTTCAGCATCTCTCTCTCTCTCTCTCTCTCTCTCTCTCTCTCTCACTCTCTCTCTCTTCCACCACCCTCCCATCTCTCTCTCTCCCTCCTCTCCCAGGCTCTCTCAACCCTGCATCATCCATTTGACTGTTGCTCCTGCACGTGTCATGCCTGCATTATTAGCGCTGATGGAATGCAGCTTGACTCCCCGTGTAAATAAAGCTGCGCGGTGCGGGCCGCGCGGTGATCAAAGTCGTGCTGTGAAATGGCCGACCGAGAGGGGCGTCGGGTCGCACGGCAGCGGAGCTGGGCCATTCACACGCTGACTTTGCACGGAAGGCTGGTCCCTGTTTCCTCTGCTGATAGACTAACAGCAACTCACATAGGAGCGATATTTACATCTTACATTTAACATTTATGGCATTTGGCAGACGTTTTTATCTAACGTGACTTATAGTAGTATTTTTGCCATTAGTTGGACAGGTATTCCAATTTAACTTTAACTTGTCCTACTTAGTTACTGTAAATAGGTAGGGCTCGGCAATATGGACCAAAAATAATATTCCGATATGTTTAGGTTGAATACCCGATACACGATATATATCTGTATTTTCTATAAAGTGGGCTAAATCCTTCAGGCATAGAGAAAAAAACAGGAAACCTGATGGAAGTGTGACATTTCAATTTTTTTGCGGCATTAATTGACGTATGTGAGCTTTCTCTGGTGTCTCCGCCCCTTTGACCCTCTGAAGTGCAGGCATGGCGGGAGAGGCAAAGAAATCAAAAAAGTAATGACTAAACGCATAATATAACTATATCGATATAAACAATATTGTCTAATCTTATATCTTTTTTGAAAAAATTCCGATATACTGGTACCGGTATATCGCCCAGCCTAGTAACTAGGTAGGACAAAACACCATAGAACGCTATTAGAGCAAAACAGACTGTTGACGGAAGGTTCCATCAGATTCAAAAAATGCTGAATTGTTATTAGAGATGACATGCAAAAATGGGCGGAGCTTGGCAAAGGTCAATTGTAAGCAACCAATATCATATCAGAATATTTAAAGCATCTTGTCATCAGGACCACCACCATGTCAGTATATAGTTAAATCATCAAACAAAGTTCCTAATGGCCTAAATAATAACGTGCTCAGTATAGTTACATTTGTTTTACATGCCCCATGAATGGTCATGTCGCTTGGAACATATCTTTAAAAATTAGATATACATGTACTTATATGAAATAAGCAAATAAGTGAACACAAATTAAATAATTATACATTATTATTATTATTATTATCATCATCATCCTATTGTGCATTGATATGATATGAATAAGGTATAAACCCCTTTCAAGTGATTTTAACTGTACGTTGATTCCAACGCTTTGCCTCGGAGAGCTTAGAGGATTACGCCCAGGTTGGTTTCATAGCGAGCCCAATAATATGTATGAGGTGGCTGCAGGAAGCTTAACGTCGAATGCCTCACGTCTCCCAGAGGACCCAGACGTCAGTGCCGTGAAGGAGCGCTTGATATTTTTCTCTTCACCTCTCAGCTCTGCACATAGCAGAGAGCCTAACCTTAACCCTCTGCAAGGCATACATTGTATAGCATTAGCGATACTACTCATTAAAGATATCATACATTATAGAGATGCTGTCTGTATTTAAAGGTCCTTATTATTCTGCAGCCATAGGCTTTCTCTCGTGGCGATATCCCATTTCAGAGATTATCATTCAGCACAGTATTCTAGCAGTTATTTAAAATAGTCATGCTTTATTATTTGGTGTGGCTTAAATAATTCACGTTTTCACGTTTCATATCAGTAAACCCTCTGCGCTGATGGAGAAACTAAAATTATTTAGATGTCCATGCCAAGACTAATGAAGGAAGTGTTTGGCCTCTGAAAGCTAGTTTATTGATTTGTTCCGGGCCCACGCTAGGACAAAACATAGCTTGGTAATGAACGCATTAACCACTAGTGCACCTGCTGTAAAAACTAACACTGGCTCGATTATTACAGTATGAGACTGAATTACATTCTCCTGTTATTCATTACTTGCACTAGAGCTTGTTTATAGTGCATTTTGATAATAGCTGGCAGATGAAAAATGATATGATGAGAAAGACCATGGAAGAGGCTTTGATTGAAAGTGAACACTTTTAGAACAATGAGAAGTTGTACATTAGTTGACTTCAAACGAAGTCAACTAAAATAATGTTTGCAATTAAAAAGCTGTGTGAATCTGCAGCTCGATAGAATGCACAAGTGATATGTCAAACCCCCTACATATCTCACGTGGACCAACAGCTTTATACCGGATAGCATTATTTCATCGTGTGTGTGTTGCTTGGCAATGTTTATTATCCGTTGTACATAAGAAATCAAATGGAAGAGGGCCAGCTCAATATTTCTCTTTGAAACAATTACTTTGATTCTTCTTCTAGAATAGAAAAGTACTCTCCAATGTATAGTACATTATTTATATTCTAGTAGTGACTGATCACAATGCCAAAAATGCATTTTTAGTACTTTTCTGTTTGAAATTCAAGCATACACACGCCCCACACACGCTGCAATGATTTGCTACAGTATGCTATACTGCGCTGCTTCATGCTACTGTACGCTACAGTATGGAATGCAACCTTATTTTGACTTGCCTTTGGCATGATCCTATATTCTGTAACATCATGACGTGAAGTGTTGTAATGTTAGGAAATACTGCATAAAAAAAACGACTACTGCCGAAGACTATTTGGCAATAGTCTGTGCCATCTAACTACGATGTAATCTGATGAAATATGCATGGCGCTGGGCAAACAGCGCAATGTAATTATCACCAAGTACATCGACACAATGGCTGCAATCAAGGAACAGTCGTCATCACCCCATCCATCACTCCAGTGAAAGGTGGAGGCTATTTATTTAGTGAACATATTTCTGCTGACCTTACACACTGGCGGAATTAACTTAAATGTTCTTAGTTTTTTTATTGAATCACACAACAGCACAATCAACACAGAGAGAGGGCCTCTGTGAGAATGCACAGAGTCGATGGCATACGCAGTCGCACATCCAGCTGGAGAGAGAAGCACATTTCTGTCAGAAAGACTGACTGGGAAAAATACACAATCACGACAGAATTTCATTACACTGGCAAAGAGGAGCAACCCCTTTATATGCAATAAACACAATGAAAGGCAATGAAAGATGAGGGTTTACAATAATTTAGCACTGCTTGAGACTGTTCCAATGCATCTGTGGCCCAGGACTGATGCAGTACGTAGGCAGCTCAAACGCCTATGAACAAAGAATGAAGAATATGCATCCAAACTCAAGGTGATTATTCTTGTGTGTGTCTAAAAAGAACAATGTTACGTTGTTTAACGTTCAAGTGCGCCGTTTTAGCGAGTACCGATGTTATTGGCTTCTATTTAATGCTCGCTTTCCTCCTGGACAAAAAAAAAAGAAGTCAGTATTGACATGGCACTTAGGAAATGTAATGACCCTCCAGTGTAGCTGAATGGCTTCCCACGATCCTCTCGAAGTCTTAAAGCCATTCATTTGAAGGCCAATCAGTTGTCTTTGTGACCGTGGCATTGTGGCATACAGATCTTCACCAATTAAATCAATTAATCATTCTTTCCAACCTCTCTCTCCGTTTTGAACAATAATTTGGTTTATGCTGGTTTTTTTTTTTTTTTTTTTTTTAAGGAATAAACGTATTTTACTTAAGATACCTCTTTTTTTCAACAAATGTTTTTAGTTTAGAGTAAAAATGCTTGTCTTTAACCGGGGGAGGGACGTTTTATTATTAAACTGTTATGCAAGCATTTGTCTCTCAATAGCAGACACTGTTATATACTATACTTGTTATCAAAGACAATGTATTCCCAATAATATTTAAACATTTACAAAATTAGACAATTCGCCTTATAGTTTGTACATTTGATTACTAACATGCGATACAAACAATCATATAGTATTTGATAGTAATTATTAACTTGCGATTTTAATCTCGTCCTGTTGCTCCACTGATTGAAAAATGATTAAGACGACCCAGTGGGTTTATTATTAGGGAGGTCAGTACAGTTATTATTAACTTGACCTTCTATACTTCCACTCTCAGTACATTATGTTGAGTGGCTGTGTGTGATTCAGCACTCATTAAATGCCACTGACTGTAGCAGACTGTAACAGGGAAAGAATTCAGCTCGACATTTAAAAACACTTTACGATATTTGCACTTCCGGTTTTCAATTCTTCATATACTCACGTGGAATGTCTAAAACAATGTACGAAGTCAGTAATAAAGCTAATGTGCTAGTATCCTCAACTAGCTGCGTGTTATTTATCTCTGGAGCAAGTGGGTTTTATACCCCCATTGCTATGCTGGTGGGTATTTACAAAACAATCACAAGGTGAAGTCTGAGTTTTAATATTCCTCTTCCTAAGCGGCGCTCAGTTCAATTTGTGAATCGCAGCACGCCTCTGCCGGCCTCCCACGTCCGTGTACGAAACCGCCGTAGTCGCATGCAGCGTGGCCATCTTGTCTTGAGTCTCTTTCAAGCCTGCTCTTCAAACGGCGAGCGGCATTGCTACACTATGATGGCGTGTGTGTGTGTGTGTGTGTGTGTGTGTGTGTGTGTGTGTGTGTGTGT
>JAODLL010000009.1:3481849-3505402 GCA_026546735.1 Forbesichthys agassizii
AGAGAAAGAGAGAGAGAGAGAGAGAGAGAGAGAGAGAGAGAGAGAGAGAGAGAGAGAGAGGCAATGACATGTTCTCTCTGCCTGTAAACCCACTAATCACATGCTTTAGGCACTCATAAGGAAAACATTTTCCTTAAAAATATAAATGGAAACATATTGATATGTATCACTTGTGAATAGTATCTTTGTTTTGGTAAATAAAAAACATATATATATTTAAATGCATTTAAATAAATATGAATAATACTTATTTTATCTAAACTAGTCAAAAGACATTAAATGACTGTGCCTTGTGTGAGTTTAATGTGAAGCAACGCCCTTACCTTCAGTACAAACTTTAGATTCAATATCAAATGTGTAACCTGACTTGCGTCAGCAGACACAAACTAAATGCACATAGCATCACAAGATGTTATTTTACACCCCATGACACCATGACCCCAGGTTCAGCACTGAAGATGTGCCCAACAAGGACAACATGTCTATCATCAAGATCTTTTATTTGAGTTTTACATCAACGCTGCCCCCAAGTGTTAGTATAAGGATATAACTGTTAAGTCCCATTTTGAAGTTTCAAATTGGGTTTCTTTGTCCTGGTATAATCTTTCATACTTTAGAAACTATACTTTGCTAAACATGTTTTGTTTAATTTGTCACAAAGCCTTTCAGAACTTAAATATCAAATATACTTGAATATGAACCCCCTACCTACAGCATTTACCTGGAGGTCAAAAGTCGTATCATGACTCCACGGGAACACCTGAGGAAGATGACAGCACTGGGAGAACAGGGAGCATTGGATGAAAAAAACTGGTACCGTCTGGTCAATGGCATGTCTTCTGGAGGTGAGGCAAAACATGCTTACATCAGTGTAAAACTCTATCTGTTATGGAGTGTCGAATATGCACCAACAAGATGCAAATATGATGCATGTAGATCCATAAGATGGTAAAAAACGGTACAAAACATTGAACTATAATTGATACTGAGCCAATGTATACACATATTCAACCAAATTGTGTTTGTGTGTTCTTGCTCAAAGCATTCCTTTGTGTTCTTGTGTCCCAGAGCTAAGGCAGAGGCAGGAGATCATGATGAGGAACCAGATGGCCATGGCTCCACAGATCTTAGCTCAGAGCCAGCAGCGACTACAGGGCCAGTTTGATACACGCTTCATGGAGAGGTCAGTATACCTATCTCATGCCTTTGCCTATATATGAATAATCCAGTGCTGCTATGTTGTTACTTTCTTCCTTTGACTGATCCACCTTTTCTATAGGGAGATGGTTCCTCCTGCTGAGATGGTATCTTCTGAGGCCAGACAGATGCATATGGGAGGTCACCTGGGCCAACCTATTGCTTCACATTCCATCTCTGGGAGGGTCTTTCCTGGAGCAGGTTAGCATGACATTCCCAATCTGCCCTCAGCTTCAGGAAGTGAAAGCTATTTTATAACTGCCTTGTTTCTTGTCAACAGGCTACGGTTTCCTGCCCTCAGAGCCCATGGAAACTGTTGCTAGGCGACAGGAGCTCATTCACAAGCAGAACATAGCCAGGTAACTGCACACACATCTAGGTACATAGCCTACTGTACCTGTCTGGACATGCAAAACACAAGACTGTACTGAGTGTCTTCTGACAGACAACAAGTAAGCGTGCGTGTACATGTGGTCGTTCAGGATGGAGATGAATGCCATCCTGCAGCAGAAGGAGCTGGAGAAGGCCCATCACAAGGGGCTGCTGGGAATAGAGAGTCCTTCGTTGTACCAGCCTCACCACGTATCGTTCAGGGGTCGCCAGCGAATGCCGGAAGGTCACGACGTCTTCGTGCACCGGCCCACCCTGGACGAGCTGCACTCCAACAGCATCCTCGTGTCCTCCAGCCCCTACCCACCAATCAGCAGAGAGAGGGGTCGTAGGGCAGGGAGAAGGCCCAGCGCCCAGAGGAGCACAGAGAGCTCCAGTCTGAAGGGTCACATGGAGGACAAAGTAGGACAGAGCCCAGGAGTCACCTCAGGGGAGGAGAAGGAAGCCGAGGGGAAGGGGGACTTGGGAGACGTGGTCTCGGCTAGCAAAATGCCCCGCCCAATCAAAACGGACGCGGACCTCACCACGGCAGGCAGGAAACACTGCAAGGAAGATGAGTCGGGGCTGCGCAAAGCCTGTGTCACTAATCAAGATGGCTGCTCAATGGTGCTCAACAGTGGGGCCGGTGACAAAGACATGTCTGGTCAATGCTCCGCTTTCCAGGACAAATTCATGTTCCCCTCTGCAGGTGGCGCTCACCCAGGCATGCCACATATGTTTCCTGCCCCTGGTCTGCTTCCACCTGGTAGGCAGAGGAACATTGAGAGATTTAGATTGTTAATGTCTACATATACGTAGACATTTACATTTGATACATTTACATTGAGCAAACACTTTTATCCAAAGCGACTTTAGTACATTTGTCAGCTAAATATAGGTAAAATAATATTTAATAACAGCAGCAGACACCAGGGCTAGTTATACGCTAGGTAGTGTATTAAATTATGATATATTCTATACTCTACATACAGCAAAATGCTAGGATTAAAACGATTAAGGGACATCATATGAACTTCAGTTAGTGGGAGCATTACGAGTCTTCATGTCTTGGTGTAAATTAGTAATGTTAATGTAATCATCATGTAAGAATTGTTAATGTACTCATCGTGTATCCATTGTTGTGAGCAGGCCCACCAAATCTCTTCCTCAATAGAGACGATGTGTCCGAGGACATCAGGAAATGGACAGTGGACGATGTTCACAGCTTCATCAGCAGTATACCCACATGCTCAGAATACGCTCAGGTCTGCAGCTGTGTGTCTGGCTGTATCCTGTATACATGCTGTGACCAGCACACTACTTGTGCTAATGAGACGCATATCACCCTGCAGACGTTCAAAGACCACATGATCGATGGGGAGACCCTGCCCCTCCTCTCAGAAGAACATCTATTAGACACAATGGGGCTCAAGTTGGGGCCGGCTCTCAAGGTCCGCTCACAGGTACGGAAGCCCATAGACAGTCACACTCAGACAAACACTATAAAAGCAAAACTTACTTACCTAGATACCTGATAACATATTGATAGCACTGCCAGTTACACGCACGCACGCACGCACGCACGCACGCACGCAGACAAACATCTCTTCCTCCCTCCAAAGGTGTCCAGGCGCCTGGGCAGCATATTCTACATGATGAACCTGCCACTTCCCTCTGGTACCCTGCAGACAGCTCCAGGCAAACATGGGGATCGCTTATCGGACATTGGCTCTCCAGTCTGTAACAGTGAGGAGATGGTGGGGAGTCCAAGAGACTCAGACGACCTCAAAACCACAGATCACCTCAGTGAGATGATGGAGAATAATTCACCAATTGCCAGCAGCGAGACAGCCTGATTATATTGCTGCTTTGACTGTTTGTTGTTTTTGTTGTTGTTGTTGTTCATGATGATGATGCATTTTCAAGTAGGCTATCTGCATGTGAATTTGTATTAAAATCTCAATAATTTACTTGGCATAGGCCAGCTATTACCTGGCATATGACATACCATTTTCAAACCTATACTTTTGGTTAGCTAATAGGATATACCTATGCTGATAGGCCACTGTAGTCTGTAGGCTATATTTTTGTACAACTTCTTCAACAAATAAATATTTTTGTAACTTGTTAATATTAAGTAATTTTTTGTATCTAAGACATTTGTCAAATGCTACAACGAGTGTTAAAAAAACTGATATGCGTGGGCTCGGTCTGTGCCAGTGTTCTCTTAAGCATGATACCGTGTTATCTGCATGCTACATCATACGTGACCACGACTGGCGTGGGAACTGCTTTGTCCCCGGGCGCCGTACTGTGGCCGTAATGACGACAATAATATTTTAAATTAGAAAGCAAGCACTGGTTAAAATATGATTTACATAGAATATTCAAACAACCATAAACTCCAACGAAATAATGTTTGCACTTTTAAATAACAATATAAAACTCCAATAACAATAGCATAATATATGGTATTTGTCTGCGCATGCGCATACACAGAGTTAAAGGATCATGGCGGAGCGCAGGAGGCACAAGAAACGGGTCCAGGTAACATTTTTGTAATTTCTTTTTTATATATTTCTTTACTAAATGTTTTCCGTTTAATAATGAATAAAGTATATAAGGCCATATTACGTCGTATTACTCCATACACCACATTTTCAATCTTGCCATGCATATTCGAGCAATAAATGAGACAGATGTTAGTTAGCTTTAACGGAGTTAGCTTTAGCTGGCCAGGCGAAACATATGTCAAAAAAATGATCTTTATGTGGGAAGAGCACCTCTTCATCATTAACAAAATAGTATGATCCGCGCCTGGTATTATAAAAAGAAAACTGTTGTTGCACTATGGTACGGTACCATACCAATGTGGCACAGTACGCTATTTGTCTCCTCTCTAATTTACAGCAACCTTTAACTTTACAGTACGGTATGCTAATCTACCTCCAGTTTCACCATTTATACTATTGACATACGTTTGTGGTAATATACTATAGAAAATGAAAAGTTAACCTTGATATGTAATGCAACTGCAGTGACATTTTGAGCACAGTACGTAAAGTATGTTGACTGCAGATCAGACTAGGATGTAGTAACACGTTTACCTCTTCATATGAGTATCTGAATAAAAACATTCGCACAGAACGTAGTAGGCTATATATCCTGAGGTCACACTGCAGCACTGGCTTGTCAGTTGAAACCCCAGGCTGCAAGATATGCAATGTTAATTGAAACCTGTTCAATGACACACAGTCCACACAGGAATTAAGTGATCTGCGATACTGTTTTACTGATCATATGCCTGCAATTATCGCTATGTCTGCACAGTTGTTGTATCAGGGCAGTGTGTTAAGCACTGCAGTGATGCAGTAGAGTATGGACCTTTTTAATAATCTTGTTGAGCAAACCCACCTGACGACCAACTTTATAATTCTGTAGTTAGCACATGTTCAGTTTCACAACCTTGCTGACTCGTACCTTTTACACTGCCATATGTATGCAAGTTATCTGTCTTGCTAAAGATCATTACTTCATGCAACAAGTGACTAGCCTACGGTTTTAATTTCAATTATTTAAATGTTGCAACCTTCCTTGTGGTATAACGTTAGGACATTCACTGATGGAATTAGGATAAAAAAGGCTGTAGCTAAAGCTATATGTTCAAGAGGGCTTTGTGATGCGGTTATATGGATAATAGCTAATTATTGGGCTTTTGGATATTAGCACAAGCTAGCAGGCTTTACAGACGGGATGAGTGTTGCAGCTAGGGTACAGGGGACGTGTTACTTGTGATGGAGTATTCAGGAGAGTTCAGCTCCAAGTGGACAGCCTAGGTGTATTACATAGATGGAGATGGGACTTTCCTTGGTGGGTTCTCATATTCCCATGTTGCTTGACTGAAACAAAGGGCTATTTGAGGGTTCGTTCTGGGCATCAGCCCGATGCTTGCATTCCCCGCATGTTGGCATGCATGCAAAGTGTGAACTGCTCCATTCAGTGAGACAGACAAACGTTGGTCCACAGTGACTGTGGTATGTTTATGTGATAGTGGAATGTAAGTGCTGCATCTCTAATCATGGCTCAGGTGTCTGTAATGATCGTGTTCCTACTGTTGTGTATCTGCCTATAGGAGGTGAGCGAGCCTACCAAGGAGGAGAAGGCTGTGGCCAAGTACCTCCGCTTCAACTGTCCCACCAAGTCTACCAACATGATGGGACACAGGGTGGACTATTTCATCGGTCAGTTGTTCTGCCTGTACAGGGATGTGTGGACTGTGCTGCATATGAAGGCGTTTTAGTCCTCTCACTCAGATATTATACAGTGCACACTGCTACACAAAGCTGTTTTGAAAGCCTCTCGCTGAACATACTGAAAAATGGTTCCCAAATCAACTTGTTCGTTTCGTAAGCATACATTCCATTGACTTTGAGGATATTTAGCAATTTCTAACCATGGGACAGGATGGATCACAAGACAGATGTCAGTCAAATTTAAGCAATTCAATTACAGTACTTGTTATTTGTGCATGCATTTTCTTAATGCTGTTGTGTATTAATGTTTGTTTACATTGTATATTTTGGTGCTGTTGTGTTATCTTGTTGAAGTCTGTACAAAGGACCACAATTATATAGGTTTATTGCCTTTTTTTCCCAGACAGTCTTGAATGTGAACCCATTCTGTCCCCCCTTTTGTTTACATTCGCCCCCTTATCAACACTGCTGGTAAATGCTGTTTGTTTAGTAGCCGTATGTGGAATAGCAGCTATTCTTCTCAAAGTGAGCACAGTATGCTAACATACATACAGTGACAATTTAGCCTGTATCCACTTACAGTGGAGGGCTAAGCCTAATATACCTGTTCCACATTGTGTCTGTTAATGATAACTACCAAGCATTAGAAAGTATGAAAGCTATTTCCTCTACAGGTAAAGTCAAGTAATGTTTTGCTTCATGTCACGGTCTCATTCTATGCTGTCTGACCATATACTGCTATGTGATACGTGAATATGAACTAGCTTGTCCCATCCCTCTATCACCATCGCAGCCTCCAAAGCAGTAGACAGTCTGTTGGACTCCAAGTGGGCCAAGGCTAAGAAGGGAGACGAGGCCCTCTTTACCACTAGGGAGTCTGTGGTGGATTACTGCAACAGGTTGGTGACCTGCTGCCCACATTCTGGGCCTTCTCTGGCAATCAACATCATAATTATAATCTTTATTGTCCACAAAGGTGGGAATTAGCATTTCTCTTCACATGTTAGTTAAAACATCACAGTACTATCACAATAAATACAGTATGTAATAAATACAAAACTAACACAAACAACAGTAGCAAACATGGTTTCAATGAAAGTGATGTATAATAGTATGTTGTTTGTTTTTGTGGCTAGGGTTGTTCCTAATGACTAATTATTAATAATAATAATAATAATAATAATAATAATAACAACAACAACAACAAATCCAAGTCGTTTAAACAAAAAATGTAATTTAGACTAGTCGACTAGTCTAAATGTAAGAAACCACTCAGAAAACCTCAATGTATCACAGTTTAAGGCTAATTAAATGCACATTTGGGCCTCTCCCTACGCACGGTAACTGCACTCTCATCAGCTGCTAGCGTATGTTCGAGTAGGCTTTCCCTCTCTCCTCATTTTCCTTCTAGCCCATCTAAAATTATTTTGATTAAATTATGTGATCGTCTTCGTAAAATGACCAAAGCAAGACGCCAACTGTGAACTACCAATCACTTCTCACAAGCATCGGGCAAAGAGCGTTACGTAAATCTCACTTTTGATTTTGCAAGACCGTATAATTGTTCGGTAATACTGAAAAAACAAAGCATGCCTTGTTGTTCCAATACATCCGCAGAGTAGCCAACAAGGAACACTCTTTTCAGGCTTTCTTTCAGACAGGCTTCCTGTTTCCCCAGCGTTTCATACATCCCAGTTGTTCCATGGCTGTCTTTGTTGCAATGCCTGTCCTTGCTGCAGGCTACTCAAGAAGCAGTTTTTCCACCGGGCTCTCAAAGTGATGAAGAAGAAAACTGAGAAGGACGCAAAGAAGGAGAAAGAGAAGGCCAAGAGTGACAGCAGCAAGGAGGAAGAGAAGAAGGGGAAGAAGGACAAAGAGAAGAAGAAAGAACCGGAGGCCAGCGATGCAAAGAAAGAAAAGAGTGTGGGTTACTGTCAGATGTACTTCCCCTGTCTCATCACGGTGGTGTTATCATGGTTGAAGTAGGACATAATGCTAACTCATGCTGCATTGGGGGGGGGGGGGGGGGTGAAGGCAGTTAGACCACAGTAATACAAAGTGTAGGGACATGGGAAAGGTATATCGTGTATATAATTAATTTACATGAGAAATGTAACATCCCTGTTACATTTTTTTTTTCTAAATGTTATTTACATGTTGGCAGTTACTGGAATGAGCGTTTTAAATCAGTATCTGATCTATTTTCATTTACAGGATGAGAGCCCTGGAACGCCCAAGAAAAAGAAAGACGTGAAGAAGAAGTTTAAGCTGGAGCCCCACGAGGATCAGCTGTTCTTGGACGGAAACGAGGTGAGCAGGCACGCCGGGCTCAGCGAAGCAGGGGTGAAGGAGTTAAAGCGGTCTAAAATAAAAACCCCTTCATGTAAATGTCTGTGTACGGTTTTTAAATGTGCATTTTGCCGCAGGTGTACGTGTGGATTTATGATCCGGTCCATTTCAAAACGTTTGCCATGGGACTTATTCTGGGTAAGTGGAGCAGTTAGCAGCGGTGCACTCAAGTGACTGTGACTCCCCTTGCATAGGCTCTGACTTCATCTGCACTCGCTGAACGTAGCCCAGGTTATCTCCTGGCAGCCGCTTCAGACAAGTCAGACTATGATTAATACCAGTCCACGTGCACATCACAGTGATATTTGTAGCAAACAGCCGAGCACACCTCACCTCACATGAGAGGTTGGGGGAGTTTCTCAGCAGAGACACAAGAAGGAATAATGTAGAGGTTATTTGAATGTTTTTTTTTATATCGCAGCAAAAAGAGAGCTATGCCGTTGTTGTGTAGGAATACAGTGATTGCAAAGCCACATAAAAGCAAAGTTTATGTTGCATTTGTCGTGCTGTGCATTACACTGAACATCAGTGTACAGCAAGTATAGGTCTGCATCTGTGGGCAGCATCTAAGAAAAGCAAAACGATCATTGCTGTGGTTAAAATGGGGGCTGCGTGATTCTGAACATAAGCTGCCCCTGAACACATTGGGTGTTACCATGGCGATGTGCCAGATCTCACACACTTTCTGAAGATGCTAGCCATTAAACAGCTTTAACATCAAGAAGCTACCCATTATGTCTTACATCAGGGCCCTATGTCACAAAGACATAGTGACCTGATCTGCAGGGTTTAGTTTTGAGCTGATTGTGGCCTCTGTGTTTTATGCGTACACAGGATTCTATAGAAACATTGTAAACCCCAATATATATTGACCGTATTCTTACTAAACCAAAGTCCGAGGCGGCGCAGATGTCCTCAGTGACCACATGTTCCTGTGCTGTGTCCATGTGCAGTGGTCGCCGTGATCGCGGCCACGCTGTTCCCCCTGTGGCCGGCCGAGATGCGTGTCGGCGTGTACTACCTGAGTGTGGCCGCCGGCTGCTTCGTGGCCAGCATTCTGTTGCTAGCTGTCGGTAAGTTGTGAGAGAGCGCCCCCTCATGTTGGTCATGACGAGTGCACCAGAGAGCCTCACCTGTGGACCCCCCTCTCTCCTCAGCCCGCTGCATCCTCTTCCTGATCATCTGGGTGGTGACGGGCGGCCGCCACCACTTCTGGTTCCTGCCCAACCTGACGGCCGACGTTGGCTTCATGGACTCCTTCAGGCCCCTGTACACCCACGAGTACAAGGGCCCCCACTCCAAGCCGGCGGCCGGGGACAAGGGCCCGGGAGACGCCGGCCCCGCGGACGGGGACGCGGCGGGCCACAAGTCCGACAGCGACGACAAGTTCGACGGCGGGGGCAAGAAGGAAGAGGAGCAGGAAGAGGACGAAGAGCAGGAGGGGAGGAAGGAGGCCCACTCTGACACGGACAGCGACCGCAGGGAGGAGGGATCGCAGCACAGCAACGGCAACGACTTTGAGATGATCACCAGGGAAGAGCTGGAGCAGCACACAGAGGAGGAGGAGGAGGACGACGTGGAAGATGACGACGACGAGGACGAGGAGGAGGAGGAGCAGGAGGGCGGAAGGAGTGAAACAAAGCCCCAGGCTGTTAAAACATAAACCTTCTCAACCAACTCTCTCTCTCTCTCTCATATCTTTGTTTCACTCCCTCACTCTCCTTGTGTTCCAGGACCTCCTGTCATTCTCTGTGCAGATGTCATTTCATGTGTGTTGAAGTCTTCCACTAAACCCGGTCAATGATCCAGTTCCAGTGAACCGTAAATAACCTGACTATGGAAAGACTACAAAAAAAATCTATATAAAATAATATCTATGGTGGATCTAAACTCCCGCTTATAAAAAAAAAAAAAAGTAAACTAAAAACACATTGTTTGCCTGAGTAGGTTCTCACCTTGAAACCTCTAGGCTTTTTCAATCAACTATTTAAAATTTTTCCCCATTCTTTCTGTTATGTTGCACCCTGCACCTCATTCAGAAGCAGGTATGTTTCCTGTGTTGTCCGTCTTTTTAGATTGTTTTTCTTGGGTGGTGTTTACTATGTAGAGCCCCAGCTCAGGGGGGGTTTCAGCCCTCCAATGCCTCCATTCATCCGCCTGCAGTGAGCCTGGCTGTCGCAGGCGGCGGCAGGCCCAGGGCCGGCCATTCCGAGGCTGCCTCTGGGCCCCTATCGATGCCAATCCGTTATCTTTCTCAGGCAGCGCTAAAACCTGCAACTAACTGACCAATGTGTCCAGGGTGGACCAAATTCCATAATATCTCCCCTTCCCTTGAGGATTAGAAGGTCCATGACAGTGTGGCTGTCGCGCATCTGTGGCGCTCCCCATTTTTAATGAAAAGCGTTGGTTTTGTCATAGTGCAATTCTCCACGTGAGGTCAAAGAATGTATGATGTTTGCGTTAAGCAGCAGGACGCTTTTACAGTGTGAACCTAAACTAAAATCAACTGACCCAGTTGATTTAGTATCTTCACATGAGAAAATGTATGTAGCGTCTCTACACATCCGAACACACTGGAAGAATTCCATCAGATTTCTATTTATAAAACAAATACAGTGCGTGAACAAACTAGTGCCAAATCTGCAATGTTATTATGCATGCCGATTTCATATTAAGAGATTGGTGTGTGCAATAGATTACGGTACATATGTTGAGTTGTCTTGTAACAGCGGTGTCAAACTATTTCCCTCATTGAAATAAAAAGCACAGCACAGGGTTGTTGTAGTAGCTGAAAATGTAGTCTCGACGAAGCACCTCAGCAGAAATTCAGTCTTGTCAAGCCTACAACTATCGCAAGCCAACAGCACAGTATGGAGTATGGTCTTAACTGAAAATGTCTCCTTTGAGCGTACATTTGCATTGTCACATTATTTCCATCATTGTACACCAGTGATGCCTGTCATGTTAATGTCCTGGTCAATAAGTTGCTCCATTTGAAACTAGTAAAGCTATGGTATTGTACTCAGCCCAATACAGTCCTTTCTTGCATTTACATTAACTCCTGTCTCCTGAAATGTTATAGAGCCTCTTTTTACTCATAGTGAGGATAATATTTAAGTATAAAAATGTATCATTTATATATGGATTCTATTGATATATCAGATATATAACATGCAGAATAAGAACATGAGACATCTTGTTCCTTTTGAACAAGGTCTTTTGTTTTTCTCACTTAAAATGTATCTTATTTTACTTAAGTTGTAATGCTTTTAGTTTGTGGAAAATGTACTCTAAAGGAATCAACATTTTGGAATTACAAATCATTTGGAGTATACCAACATAACTTTAATCTTACACTGTGAATGTGTATAGAATAAAAGTGCTTTATGTAGTTGGTCATTTGTGGTATTGTACATCCATGCCACACATTATAAAGAATGGTCAATGATTAACGGTTGATGAGGAAATAGTGGGTTACATAATATTGATATCCAAAACTGATGTTGCAAGATCTTATTTTTTTTGTAAAAATCTGTTGGAGTTATTAACTTGACTCTTGTATTCCACACCAAGCACAGTACAACATGACCATTTCTTCATGTTGGTATCAATGCCCACCTGTATTAACTCCCTTTCACAGCTTCATTTGACATTGCCTTAAGTTCCCTTGCATCTATTGTCTCCTGGAGAGGTGCCAGTAACTAATCTAACGGCAGTACTATTACATGAAATCGTCTCCAGTTGTTCTTGAGTGTCACACGGTATAAGTCTCTTGTATATTGTAGTAATACTCTTTTGCTGCTGCTTCTTATCGCACATTTCCAGAAAACAGACTGTAAACATTCTTAATATTTTGTCTCCGGTAAAAGCATTGTAGCTTAGCTGTCCATGTTGGGATAAATGTTCCTTCAAGACTCATACTAGATTGGACAACAATTTGGATGTCATGACGTATGTATCTTATTGCAATAAAAAAAAAAGAAAGTAGTGGAGTCATGTTGGAGATATGATATGAAGAGCCATACACAGCATTGTGGAAAGCCCCATCAACTGGGCAGTTACTTAAGGCCCTTTTATCAACACCTGTCTGTTGTACGCAATTTAAACATTTAACACCTGTTAGTACTGAATGTTTACTGTTAATACTGTTAAAGCAAATCAAACTGGACCAGATAGGGGTAAAATTACATTAAGACAGGTGATACAGTCACCTTTCAACAGATTCACCTGTAGATAAAACACCAGGATGGTGCATTAATTGTGCATTAAATCATCATTATACAGCACATTTCTTTACATCAGGGTGCTGGTGGGTAAACAGACATAGCCAGATAGCTGTTGACAGGCCACATGGTTTAATACAGACAGCCCTCTGGCCTTACTGTGTTGCCTGCCATATGGACCAGCAGAGAGAAACTGCTCATCCACTGGAACTGAACACATTGAGATGGAGGACTCACAGCATGCAAAGCACCAGCTCACATGGAGAACCAGTGTGTTGTCATCCATACTAACTTCACAATAATAGTTGTCTGTTGGCGCAGTCTCTATTAGTCATGTACAAGCTACATAATTGTTTAAATATTTGTAAAAAAATCTACAAGCAACCGACATTTAGAATCAAATTAATTGGCAATAAACAAGACTTATTTTTATCAAAATACATTTGTCACCGAAATGGTGTATCAACATGGGACCCTTTGACATAAAATATGACTACACCTCAGCAGCCTATATTTGTGTAAGTATTCTGCCCCCTTGTGGTAGACAACAGATACCTTTTTGTACACATGATTCAAAATAATCACATTTAAAATGTTTACTTTATTTAGCAGCTAAATTCCCTTTAGTGACAAATAATACTTTTTTTTTTTTATAACTGCAGCAGCAGCAAAATATATAGCGACCTTTTGAAACAGCTATCAATCTGCTATCAACACAAATAACAACTGCATTGTTTTAAAATATTGTTACAGACACACTTTGCCTGTATAGAATGTGGCCACTGAGTATCTGAATACAGCAGGACTGTAAAATGGCCTATAATATGGTATCTATGTCTGACCAGCCTCAGGAGAAACTTCATATAGCTCTTATTATACAAATACGTATGTCATATACATTCTCCATTTTAACACCATAGAACAACGTTACATTGAATAAACTATGCAGTACACTATATACACATTTACAATTTCAAATGTTGCTACATATTGTAGCACCATCTCTTACAGTCAAAAGATGCTGAAGCACTGCTATAGCAATTCCAGAAATCTATTGTTAGAATGCACATACTGAAAGATTTAGAATGTGGTAACTAACAACCTATTTAAATTATAAAGATAATTAACTGTGCGTCCAGATGTAGAGCAGTGTTAACCTCATGCTTAGATGTACATGTAAGTGTGTGTGTGTTTTAGTTCTCCGTGTCGGAGGAGTCGGACGGGTCTGTCAGTCGGGCCTGCCTCTTCCGGACGTTCCAGTGCAGACACTGGGCCAGGCTCTCAAACCAGTCGTACACCAGGTCATGGCAACAGATGGACGGCACTGGGTAACAGGATGTGGTAATCTTGATGCTGACCAATGAGAGCAATATTCAGGCATATAGCAGATGACCCATGTGACAACCATTTGGACTTATTAACATCAAATCAAATGGCCAACTTTATTATGGATGGACGTCATTTCACATTTGGAGTCGATAGCTGAATTACATGGACATCAATAGTGAAATAGCAGAAAATGTCTTATAGAGCCTAAATGTATAATAAGCAATTGTACACTTTGTGTCAAATCAATCAAATGTCTCCTCACTGTCAACTAGCTTACTAGCTGTGCATGCTGGAAAAATAATTGGGTGTTACAACACATTTGTATGGCTCCGTAAATAGGAACACAGACAAAGTGGTGCAGACTGCACATTGACTTTTTGGAAAATCCTTCTATAAAATCTTTTAAGATGGGAACCAAGCCAAACAGCTATGAGGTTGTGAATCAATGGTATATGCTCCGATAGAAGCCACAAGTTTGTATGATATCAACCTTGTTTTAAGATGAACATGATTTATTCGCGATGTCACTGATAACTACTACAGTACATACAATCCTAAAGTGTGAAAGTGACATCTCTGATTGGTGGAGCTGGCTACCCTCGTGATGCCACCCTAACCTTGCAAGCTTGCTTTAGCGCTTCAGAGCTGTTCAGAACTCGGGAGATCAGTGCTCTTTGTTACCCTGGAAATATTTCAAACCTAAGCTAAGTCATATCAGCTAGTGAGTATTGCTAGCGCTGAAAAGTATGATTGTTTATGTTAGAAGTAGAAATAATATGAAAACTATTGTATTATACTATTATAATGGTATAATATACACAATATGATAACTAATTAAGAAGGACCATGGAAGAATATGGATTTTCTGGGATGCGCAATGGGTTATGGGATGCACAGTTTTTTTTTATTGAATATTTTTTGGTTCAAATCTAATTGTATATGGTCACAAAATTAATAGGAATTATTCATCCAGCACCAGAGCCCCCAAAAAAGTTGGCGGTCACTATTACGCTCTATGGCGAGGGGTTTATGTTTAGACCTGAGTTTGAATTTAGTGTTCTCGGGAATGACTTACTATAACTATGCTAATCATAACAGCAGAGATGGTGAAGAGTGGAGGAGGAAAAAAAAAACAACATTCTAAAGAGTGTAATGAAACCTATGACAAGGACAAGATGAATCCGTCACCACGTGTTTATTCTCTAACTGATGTGTTCTGCTGGCAGCAGCAAGGACCTCCACCTTAGAGTCATCATTAATACCTGCTTTCATAGCTGCCTGCAGCGCCACAGTAAACACTAGCATTAGCCAAAGGCGCTAATGAGAAGCATGCACACAGGCTAATAACTTACCAGTCTCCGTGCTGGATCTCCTGTCTCTTACGGCCATCGAAGGACACCCAGGCAGTGTTCCTCGCGTCAGGGGACAGGGTAATCTGTTTTGGGGAAGAAATACACGTCAGCACGATTTTACTAGGGGGGAAAAAAGAGGTTTGTCAAAACAGATAATATTTTTCAGATATTCTTAACTTCGAGCTCAAATCAAATCAGTATCGATCCGCGGTCCTCCGTGGCGGCACATAGAAATGCATTGTGAAGCAAAGCGTAGCGCTACGGCTTTGTTGATACGAGCGGTGTTCGCCACCTTGTTTATGTTGCCATTTACAGAGCCAGGGCTGACAAAAAGTGTATTAGCTTAGCATTTAGCTTGCTATAGCTGACTTTACATTTAAACATATTCAGGATGTATGTAACTATTGTTACCATCGGGGTACGGTATGTTAGCTGGGCTGCACGCATTAGCTGCATTTAAATTCAAATGGGGATGCTATTCAATCCACTGCAACAGCGGTAGGAATACAGATGTCCTATATTACACACGTGTAAACGCAGGCAGTGAGCTCTTATGTTTGTTGGGGATGCCTAGCGTGGTGCAGCCCCCCTGTCTTACCACAAGCTCCACCCCAGCAGGCACCACTATGGGTCTGAAGGACAGAGAGTGGGGGCAGATGGGGGTGACC
Source organism: Forbesichthys agassizii (assembly GCA_026546735.1). Lineage (NCBI taxonomy): Eukaryota > Metazoa > Chordata > Actinopteri > Percopsiformes > Amblyopsidae > Forbesichthys > Forbesichthys agassizii. The sequence goes on from JAODLL010000009.1 coordinate 3,497,590, forward strand.
ATGATGGCTGGCACGTTGGGGTGGATCATGGACGCTCCCGCTGCAGCTGCATACGCTGTGGAGCCTGTGGGTGTAGACACGATCACCCCTGACAGACAGACAGACAGAGAGACAGACAGACACATAGAGAGACACAGAGAGAGTCATCAGAGACACACCATCCAGCCAGTCAGCCACACACAGATGTTATCAAATAAATAACTAATGGCTAATGTGGGTTGTGTATTATGATGGCATTCATTATTTATCGTACTCTACAAGGCTTTACAAACTGAATTTCCCCTCAGGGACCAATAGTGTTATCTTGCTTTTATTTATTGTAATTTCTTTACCCACCTAAGTGCATTCTATGTCAGTGTGCCATTTGTAATTATTTATTTAGTATATACTATATTTTATTTGTAAACTGACAATACAGAAATACAGCTTAGCTAGTGCAAGGCTGAGAAGAAACAGCAGAGGACATTCCTGCTCCATCTCTGGTGTGTTTGGAGAGTGGATCTAGTCCCCGCATGTGTTCTGTCACCAATCCCCATACAGGCTGATAGCTGACATGGTGCATATGGGTATACGGTAACGCTACAGTACAGTGTTGTGGTGAGAAGATAGATGACATATTACTGGAGTGTAAGCATGCTCTATGTGTGTTCAGTCAGCCGTGTCACTTCCACTGTACCCACGGCGAGCACAGAGCTACGCAGGCCTGAACACACTGATGGTAGGACCATGTAGTGTGTGTCTCCCTGATTGACAGCTCACTCACCATCCCCCTGCACAGACGTGATGAGCCGTCCGTCGAGGTACAGGTCCACATTAGACAGGTATGAGGACGGCCCCCTGTCCACCACAACCTCATTCAAAACCTGCATGTACACAGGAAACTATTAAACACACTGCTCATGGCAGTGCTGCAGGACAACATGTATACAGCTTTAACGTTTAGTCCTAACAAATATACACTACTATACATGCTACACTACACTACACACTACTGAAGCCACGTCTGCTAAAACATCCATGCGGCGTCACAAAGGACTGGGTGGGGGGGAGGGTTTGGGGGGAGGGGTTGGGGGTCATCAGGAGCAGGTGGTGTGTGGTCGGGCGTGCAGGCTCCCTGCAGCCAAGTCTTTTATTCCACGTCAGCCAAAATACATCTAGGTCTAGTCTAAACCACCGTGAACACTGCTGGGCTGAGCTGTAATGTAGCAGCGCAGCGTATAAACATCCCAGCAGACGTGAAGTCATCTTGTCAAATTAAAGTAAGCATCAGACACATCTGAGAAAACAATCCATTGAGATGAGAGAGTAGCTGTGTGTGTGTGTGTGTGCGCGCGCGTGTGTGTGCGTGTGTGCAAGTACGTGTTAGACCAAGTACGTCAGACATTCGTAAAAACACGGTTGGCGTTGCATTGACGCTACAGTCTCCATGGCAACCAGCTCAACAGAACCCCACAACATTCGACTTCGCTCCAAATTTCACCCGGCAGGTTTTATTATGACTGTTGCCATAGCAAACCTGCTTACGCTCGATGGCTTGCATGAGTGTGTGTGCATGTGCACGGACGGTCAAGACTAACACAACGAGAGGGGGGCTTAGGACATCATAATTGGCGCAGCAGGAGATAAACAACATCATTCATAAGGCAGGAATTAGTGCAATGTGCCAAAATCTAATGACATTCATTGCACACATCTCAAGCAGCTCTGACACGCGACTGGGTTATAGCACCTCTGCATCCCACACATACACACCTGAACCTAACAGTAGTGCTCGGAAACTGTTTGAAAAATGTCAGGCACTAGCAGGCGATTGGATGAATCACCTCCAAAACCACTAATCCACCTATATGTTCGTCCTGTTTAGCATGTAAACAAAGAAATTGTTCATTCACAAACTTTTAGCTGTTTATTTGACTGATTTGATTAGGTTAAGTTTGCAGTTAGTTGACGTTATTTGCTTGCTAAAAAAATAAAATAGACTCAGAGGCAGGGTGAGTCATTCTCGAGTATGCTTGCTAACTTGGAGCTCAAATCAAAACAATATCCCTCCACGGCGCCGCTACACACATCAAACGCATTGTGAAGCAAAGCGTAGTGCTATGGCGTTGTTGATGTGACCGGTGTTCGCCATTTTGTTTATGCTTCTATTTACAGAGCCAGGGCTGTGTAGAAGTATCAGATTATTTTTTCAGCACACACAGAGAATGGTAAACTAGCAGAATGCAGGAATATATTTGGTGAATTTGACAAAAAAGTGTATTAGCTTACAATTAGCTTGCAATAGCTGACTATACCTTTTACAAGCAGTGTGTGAACACACACACACCTGAGAAAACGTACACATTAACTCAAAACAACTGTGTGGACAGGGATTGAACTATTCATTTAGACAGGACAGGAGGAGTACCCCTCTTCACTAACAATAGCTGGGTTTACATGGACACTTTTTTGTCTTTCCGAATGATGTTTCGGGTTACCCGTTTACATGGGATGTCACTTAATCAGGTGTTTACATGCTGTCGCAATTTATCGGAATTGATGTGAAACCTGCACACATTATCTAGCTCATGTAACGTGTCCCGCTAGCAAATGGTAAAACCAGCTTCTAGTTATAGGTATGTTGGAGAGTGAGGCTATTTGTGTGACTGGTGGAGAAATGTAAGGCTCCAGATGAAGTCACCGTGAAACAGAGAGAAATACGCACACACAGAGAGAGACGCGCACACACTGGTCCTACCTTAACAGAGTACAGGCTACCCCAGACACTGCTCTACATCCCCCAGCTCTGCCAGTGGGCGCACGCACTAGTCCACACCCGCCAACAGAGCTCTGTGACCGGTACTAACTGACATTCACTTATTTGTGTTTGAGTTTAGCTGTAAAGAAACATGCAAACCCAATGCCAAGGCTAGGACTGTGTCGTGTTGTGCGGTCTGCACCACTTTGTGTTTGTGTTCCTATTTACAGAGCCTGGGCTGTAGAAAATGACTAGGAGATATTGCCTGAGTTTGCTCTAAAAAGCATTCGCTTCAGATTGCCGACTCCACCCTTAACAGACCAGTAGACAGGATTGATGCCCCTTGCCCCCTCCTCACCTGTAACTGCAGAGTGACCTTGCCTGCCTCACTGTTACTGTGGCCGTGAGGGGGGAGTCCGTTGTGGTCCAGTTGCTGCCCTGCCTTCTGGAGAAGGTCCTTCACCACCTTCACCTTCAGACGGCTACGCAACGTGATGGCTGCGTTGCCTGGAACCCCCCCCACACACACACACACAGTATATAATATAGACACCTGTATTTGGCTGGTGTTTCACTCTGCACCTTCAGTCACATACACCTGTGTGCATAGTGTATAATGCAGTATATGCTTAGGAACAGTGAGCTGGGGCTACTCATGTGTATAGCGGTATATTGATATATACACACACATATATACCCTCAAACACTTTGGCCACTTCAGTTTTGTACGACTCAAACTTGAAGGGCGTCAAGAAGCCCAGAGAGCCCAGGTGGAAGGCCATGACAGGCGGGACGCTGCCCTGGCAGGAGAGAAGGACCCATGAGTGAAAGCTCCTGTTTTGGCCAGGGGATTTAGATAAACATATCGGGACTTCACAGACGTATTCATTACGTTTCCAGCATTAGGATTTCCAATGTCAGTCGAAGTGTTAGGAGTCAGCTCAATTGTGCTTACCTGAAAAAGAGAGGACGCGTAGAGCAGAGTTCCATCTCCTCCCAGACAGATGATTAGGTCAATACAGTCCGAGATGTCGTCGTAACCTGGGATCGGAGAATGATCGTCAGCGTACACAGCCGGTTCACTTACAAGACCGACTGTGAAACTAACTTAGAGTCAAGTCACAGACGCTCACCCTCTCTGAAGGTGCACAGCTGATTGCGAACAGAGCCAAACGCCTCATCCGTTGAGAGAGTGGCATCCTCCACTACCCTGCGCTCCACATACACCATCATTTGCTTCTCCTGGTGCACAGACAGGCCTCATTAAAGCTATAGTATGCACACACACACATAAATATGCAGCCTTTAAAAGGTGGCTATTACTTTATGATGGAGTGCTGGGTATATTCAGAACATTTCACAATCACACACTACAACATCAACATTGAACATATAATAACACCATGATCAGTTCTAGGATTACACCTAAAACAAGCGTAATGTGGCTGCTGCTAACAGAGCATCCATCGGTGAGCTGTACCTCCACTAGAAACCTGCAGAGCTCTTTGAAGGGCTCCACCAGGCTCTCATCACGGACCTTCCTGATAATGAGTACATTGGATGGAGGTTTGTTCCAAGTGAGACGCTGGCTGGCCGGGTCTTGAATGTGCCTAAAGCAAGCACACGGAAAATACGCACACACACACACACACACACATTTCACTAATAACATGTCACCTCAAAATAAATATAAATAAACCTAGAGTACAAGATGTGAACCATATAGACACCAACCGGTTAATATATGAATGTTGAGTATTCACATTATCTTTTATTATTTTAATATTTAGTTGTTTTGAATCCTTAGTTTAATCTCATCTAATGCTCACCTAATGTTAGTTAGCTTGAAATGACAATATTATCAGATCCAACCAATATAAGCAGCTTTCCCTTAAAGGCTATTACACAGGTAGTAAAAGATTGAATGAGGTCCAAACTCCAAACACAGTTGAATCAGCATACTTCTCTTCCCCATAATTTACCGTTTGGCTCTCTCTCCTAGTAAATGGACGGGCATTTTGCAGGTTTCAGTTGTGTGTTAAGTTTCTAAGGCTACGTTGAAGCACTCTGACAGACAGACGCAATCCGACAGACATCAGAATCTAACAGATTGTGATGTTTTTTAGGGGCCGTCCCATTTCATTGAGTACCCAATCACAGCTTTGTAATACAACTCATATGATCTTATCTTATCTTACAAGGTCAAGTTATGTAAGCGTCTGTGTTAATGTCCCAACTGAACAGGCAAAAAGCACTCCTGTCAGATGTCTGATTCAGTCTGGGATTTCGACTTAAAGTTACATTTTCTTTAATTTCACAACCATATGCTTACATGACTGAAGTAGGATTGGGAAGAATACAGGCTTTGGGTCCAAAGTGGGTTGCTGGATATGGTCCATGTAAAAAGTGGGCTCTCCTGTGAGGGAAGAAGTTGCAAACTAAATCAGTCACCACCTCCGAGGCTGTTGAGGCGCAACACACACCAGCTGGCCACCTGCAGTTACACTCAACAGACCTCTTAGGGGAGCTTTCTGCTGCCACGGCCACTGTTTCTGAGGGTTCAGAGTGCTCCTGTTGGCCCGGCAACCTGCCGCTCTCCATCCCCGCGAGCAGCTGTTCCTGATCTTCCCCCTGCCGATGTGACCTCTTCCCCTCCCGCCGTCTCCGTGGTGACTTGGATGGACGCTCCCGGTGCTTGGAGGACCTCAGCGATGCTGACGTCTGTCCCATGTTCCCAGGAGGTGCTGTCATGGCCATCCCAGGCAGTGTCTGGGGCTCCATTATGCACGGAGACACCTGTAATGATAGTCTTCAGTTCTTTATTATGTGTTTACTGCAACAACATCATACCAGAGGAGAAACTGCGTTCATGTAAACATTGGCATGAGACGCAAGAACATTCACATAGCTGTGTGAAAGTGATGTTGCATGAGAGGGGAGGGGTAGAGAATATTAACTTGGGTTGCCACAGGAATAACACAGCCCAATGATTAGAAGCATACACGACGAAACCGACATCAAACCGACTAGCTAGCCTTTTTTCAGCCTAGGGGAGGATGTCTCGGTCTAATTGTATTGTACTGTATTATGTGTGTGTCCTTGGAATGGATGTCACATCTTGCCTGAATGATTCAAGGTACCGTGCCTACCACCTATTACAACAGATATTAATCAAAACACGTACCAATACTATATGTGAAGTACGGTACTACTGCAATTAATATATTATTATTATTATTATTATTATTATTATTATTATTAGCATATTTCACACAATACAGTGCGTACTATTAGACCTAAGTTACACTAGGCTACTTGCAGTTGGTTAGCTAGCTTTAGCTATAACAGTCCTAAACACCGTAAAACTGGAAGAAATAAGCCGTACACACAGTGAAAGTGAACCTAGGTACGTTTAAATCAAGTATGTATAAACATTACCAAAGAGCGACTTTCACGAGTACCGGTTAGTTTCAGAAAACGCCAAAATACTGCATAGCCAATCCGAAATTGTGTGTCCGACAAAAAAGTCATCAAGGACATCAAGGTGGCACCCCTTTACGCAGGATTGCGTTAACGTTTTTAATTTGCCTGCCCTACACTGTTACTGATTTATGTTACATAGTTATTTGAAACTGTAATATAAATATTCTTAGGTACATTAGAAAATCTATTATAGTGCTTAATGTACATGTCTATATCTCTGTCAGCATTACTGTTGTTACGTTAATATAGTCTATAAGGTTAACCTTCATGTTATGCAATATTATTACCATAAAAACCTTGTTAGATCCATTAAAAAAAGTGTGAGAATCATGTGCTTCAAAAGCTGCTTCACTCTAGTATTAGCTCACTGAAGCCTCCCCATTTGACCTAATTATGTAAGGGATATTGTAGGCTATTTTTAAAATCTGATATTTGGTTCAAACCCATTGAGTAATTTACAAACAGCATTATCTTGAAAACCAATACTGTATAACCCACCAATTAATAGACTTTGCAGTAGTAGTAGACCACAATTTGGTGCAGTCTAGTGTACAGTGTACAGTTGGAGGATGGTGGATGAATATTCCCCACCGCTATTCTGCAGCAATGCTGGGTATTCCCCACCTAAGATTCTACAGCTTACTGCAGTAGCCTACTCCACCTGAATGTGGGCTGCTTTCCAATGTTGCATTTGCATGTAGGCTACATTCTTCAACAGCTATTTGTCATGGTCATGGCTAGTTGAAGAATACAGCACAGAGGATATGGCTTACCAAGTCTTGTGTATTTGTCTAATGTGGGCTTCCATTCTGTTATTTCTGGATGTGTTCCTTCTACTGCCTAGACATACCAGCACCTGGGTTTAAAGGTTACCTGGCTTCCTTTAAAACCTATTTATTTTCTCTGCCCCACATCTAGACTTGGCAATGCTGTCCTCTAACATCTTCTGTGACTGAAAATGTCCCATTACCAAGCAAGAGACAATGCCATTTATGAATGTGTACACTATTTCAGATACTTAACTCTAAGAGGGCACAACCAGAAACAGTTTAATTTCCTGTTCACACCAGCTGCTTTGTCATTGGATTTAACATGCGTGTGTTGAAATATAGAGCTCGATAATGCAGACAATAGAATAATTAGGCTAAATGACAACAGGGTAAATGGAAGAATAACAGCTGAACAGAAAGACAACAGACCACACCAATTTGACACTACAGAACTTTACTTGAATTTGATCCAAGTTCATTGTCTATACAGGATATATTTACAAGATAGGACATTGGGGGAATAAGGGAAAAACAAAACAAAGAAAACACTAGATACAACTGAGGTATTAGCTAAAAGCATTTACAGGTATGTAATTTATAGTAAATATCAATTGTGATAAACAGTTAGAGATGCAGTGTCCTCTGGTTTAAAAAACATCTTTATATCACAACATGAGGTAGGAGAACAGTGTCTCAAGTCATGCAAGAAGAAACGCCTCACTGTCCAAATGGCAACATAGTATGCAATGTGCATCACAGACATTGCGTTTTATTTTTCAGAATAGCATAGAGGGGAAGAAAATATTTTGTTTAAGAAAGCCAT
>JAODLL010000009.1:3505661-3535953 GCA_026546735.1 Forbesichthys agassizii
TTGTGCTGTTTACATATAGGTGCAGGACTTGCAGGTGGAGTGAAAAATTAGCTCACAGTGAGTAAAAATGTTTCGGGAGCAAAAGATGATAATACATCTAAAAAGTATATAATCGGTATCGGCCAATTATGCGGACTGAAAATCGACAATCTAAATCGTAAAAGAAAATTCAGAATGTTGCATCCCTAGTCAGAATGTGTCCATTCCTCAATTTATATTCCTTCAAAGGGTCCAGGCTGGACCGCCCACCGATCAAAATTAAACTAAATTATTTCAAGTTGTAAATGTTGTCCTGTGAAGCTGATTGCTCACACACACACACACTCTCTCCTCTCACAGCAATGTGCAAAATACCACAGAAAGCAAAATAACAAGTGGTGTAATTAGCAATTGGAGCATAAAATGCAACAATAGAATGCAGCAGTTATGGCTATATTCATAGTTTTGATGGCAAGGACTAGCTGTGTCTGAATCCAAACAGTCCTAATTGCCCTTAAATGCACTAAATTGGTTTAGTTTTGTTCAGTATATGATTACATTTATTATGTTTGCTATTACTCTTTAATACAGCATAATATATTATTAATCGAAGAATCGATGGAATAATCGGTAGCATACATACATACATAAGATATCCAAACATAAACTTGCATGAACCGGATGTAGATCTCACTCCGCCCCATCCTACGAGAATTGAGTGCATGCAAAAGGTTCCTACATTCATATTGAATATGCACAAACCGGAATTGGGGGCATACATACCGAATCTCGGCTGCAGTCTGACTGGAATCGGTGTGATGCAAATACACGACAATCGGCAAAAAGGGATTAAAAACAGTTGATTTAAAAGCGACTGAATAGACTAAACAAAGGGCTCAGATGTCATGCCTGTAGACGCTAAGTACATGGAAACACCCTTCTTCTAATGGGAGGTTTTAACATGCTTGAGAAGCTGAAACAGCTTACATATGACTACACAGTGACAGGTACACACACATACACACTCTCTGGAGTCAGTCCCTTGCTCTATGTGAAGAAGTAATCAAAAATCTAAATACCTTTTTCTGAGCATGGAAGCTTTAGTAGTAATCAATAGCAAATAGACAAAGCTTCGGTTGGTGGGGGGCATGGACACAAGATGACATGAAACAAAAGTCAGTTAACATGTTAAAAGATCAAAGTTAGCAGTCAGGACTGTTTGTCAGACCAACTGACGTAAATGGACTGCATTTATATAGCGCTTTATCCAAAGCACTTTACATTATTTGCCTCACATTCACCCATTCACACACCGATGGCGATGTCAGCCATGCAAGGAGACACCAGACCACCGGAAGGAGTTAGGATTAGGTGTCTTGCTCATGGACACCTCGACACTTGGTGAGGAGTTAGGGGTGTTTGAACCAACAAGTTCTTGATCACCTATCGCCCCGCTCTACCACTGTGTGACTTGCCACCCTGTAACTTAAAATACTTAAAATGTACTTAAAATTTGAGCTGACTACTGTTTTCACCTATGATGAAGACTCATGCATCCATGATAACAGTACAAAAACAATCTTGTTACATTGGCAAAAGTCCAGACAATCCAATCCAGTAAAATATTTAGTCCAAAACAAATACATTCTGTTTGCATGGACTGCTGTTGCATAATCTTCCATATTCCTTCTGCCTGAACATGAATGTATTTGCTTCAGATCTGAAAATAGCACATTTCGATTGACATTACAATTGAACCAATAGGATCTTAAAACAGATTGGTCCTCATTTATCAATCTATCGTTAAAACCAGCGCAGATGCGAGCGCAGAATTCGTCTTACGATAAAGCTCACATGTGATTTAAATGTGGCGGTGGAAAACAGGCGTCATTTAAATACCACACTGACACATATCATTTAAATATGCTGGATTTAGAGGCCTCACCCCTACAGATAAATTAAAGTATGACACTGGTTTTTACGAAATATCATATTTTGCCGTCATATATTTAAATGAATATCTATTCTTAGATGGCAGTCAGAAGCAGGATATGGTCTAAAAACCACTCACAGATAATGATCCGCCACCTCCACTATGCTGCACCGCAAATAAGTTGACTCGAAAACTTGCATACACGAGTTGAGACCTGACGTGATATTTGATCGTTGCCACCGCTCATGTCCAAATCTGTCCAGATTGATAAATGCCGACCTTTGCGTGGAAATGATCGTACGCACAGATTTCTCTCGTACGCACGTTTCATAAATGAGGGCCATTGTGTTTTGGATTGAGCCAGTCGAAACAGATTGTGTTGAATAGTGCGTAGGCTTAACCAATGGAATTATCGAATATCGATTTTTTTTTATGAGAATATACTAATCAAAGCATGCAAAAAGCTTAAAGAAAACATATTCCAATCCCAAAATTGAAACTCAAACACCTACACATCAAACAAATACAAGAATAGTAAGCACAAGAATATTCTGGTCCAGCCCTAGTGGAATGTATGTATGTGGTTTATACTGTCTGCTTGACACTCCTTAAGCTCTGTGGGTGCTCAGCACACAACGCTTTTAGAGGTGTGTGTGTCCATGGTTTTGTTCGTGCATCTTTGTAAATCCAGGCCACACTCAGCGAGGAACCATGTGCAGAGCTGAAGTGTATCTGTGGTAGGCAGGCCTAACACAACACACACACATTGAAGCAAACACACAGGTAGCACAGCCCTCCTGGGAACAGGACTACTCTGCATGTTGAGAGGAGAGGAGAGGAGAGGAGAGGAGAGGAGAGGAGAGGAAGAGAGGAGAGGAGAGGAAGAGAGGAGAGGTACAGAAGCAACATCAATAATTGAACCACCAGCGAACCACCAGCCTTTTAAACCCATGTATAAACTAATCCATGGAGTGTATGAGCACACACACACACACACACACGCGCACAGGCAAAATACACTGAATATGAAAAAAGGCAGCTTTTCATTGGCTGGACTAAAGGATTATCTCCCTGCCATAGAGGCTCGGAGGCATCGTCAATTAGCGGCGCTAAACAGCCTCTGAACAATAAATCCAATGTAACTGTGACTGAAAGGTATTAGCCAGTCTGCATGACTACACACACACACACACACACACACGGATGGCTGAACATGAGCAGCACGCATGTGAAAACGGCAGTGTCGTATTACGTAGCCAGGTGTGTGCGTGTACACTAGCTGTCTGCACGGAAGTGTGTGTTTGTTTTCTATCCTGTCTGGCAGGCATGCAGCACTGCAGCACAGAGAGAGAGAGAGAGAGAGAGAGAGAGAGAGAGAGAGAGAGAGAGAGAGAGAGAGAGCTGTATTGGGCTTCATTAAAATACATATTAGGCTAGTGTATCTTGTGTTCCTCTTTGTAATACCAGAGTATCGCACAGAACATTACAGTAAAGGCTACCAGTCATTTGCATGCTGAAGATATTGAGAGAGTGTGTGTATATCGGTAGAACTGCCCCAGTTAACTAAGCTAACTTAACCAAACTGTCCCATTTTTTTGTCAAATCAAAAGGGAACACTTGAAGGAACACATGAATAAAGACAAGCTACAGCCCGACACTTTAAAAACCCCATCTGCTCTGTGAATGTAATTAATGAAAGCAAAGCCGACCGTATTCAAGTCTGTGCTTGCACAGCTCGTTGCTTTAATTAAAGCACTTACCTGATAGAAAATACAAATAAAATATAAAGTGCAGCTGCTGGTCTTTTTCACCTGAAATAATCTTGCGTAGTTGATGTAGTGTAAATACGCTCCTTTTTAGGCCAATAATACCACACACACACTCATTAAGGATGGCAGTTTGCCAAGTATAAAACAGGTGTGTATTTAGTATATGAAACCCAGCTGCTATTAGCACACACACACACACACACGCAAGTGCACACATGCAGTGACGCTGGTCTATAATGATCTGCAATAAAGAAGCAGCAGAACTTGTATCTGAGGTTGCTCCTGTGATGAACACACACAACAGTGTGTATGTGTACATTTATGATCACACACACACACACACACAAGCGCATGTCCCTGGCTTATGGTCAGATGGAGTCTAGTCGTGTGACAGTGTGGATTAGCATTCCAAACACTCTCTCGGCTGAACACCCCACTGTTGGCTGCCCGCACTTAACACAGTTCAGTCCACCACTATACAACTAGGAGAGACATACTGCAGTGCTCTGCAACACACACACACACACACAAACTTTTAAACTGAGACCCATTTGCACAGCCTCAGTGTGATCGCCCGACCATTGACACACACGAGACACATTAGCTGAGCAGTGTGTGTGTGTGTGTGCATGTGTGTAGCCAGCGTTAGCAGGCGCTACCTCACAGACAGCAAGCAGACATGCCACATCCTAAGACAGCATTGCCCTGGTTTCATGTGCACTACTAGGAGATGAATAGTGCATATTGAAGAAATACGTTCAAATAACAGCCAAAAGAAAGAGGACACGTGCACAATAGTATAGTGTCATTGTCAAACATGATCATACTCTTATATTATACTATTAAATTGTAACCTTTGTGAAGATTATACTTGTATTTAACCCAGATGAAGCCAGCCAGGCATACAGACACACACACACACACACACACACACACACACACACACAGGCACATGAATGGGTGGCCAAACCCCCTCCCCTCCGCTCCAACCTCTCTCAGTGACGTGGAGACCCCAGATGACTGTTAACACACACACACACACACACACACACACACACACACACACACAGTGCCACTCTTCTCTATAAATACACTGTTGCCTTGCAAACATGTGCCCACACCCTTGTGCACCATTCGTGCAGGCACAGCCACAGCCATATTGACCCACACGTCGGAGGGATCAGAGAGGAGGCGCCTTGGTCCTAAAGCCCCAAGGTTCCTCTCCTTAGCAGCTACCCCATCTGATCTGCACCATTCATGTGTCTGGCATTCAGGGGGCAGAGGAAAAGAGTGGATTGTCTCTCTCTCTGAGGAAGTAAACAACCTTTATCTGGGCGCCTTTTCATTCACACTCAGAGAGAAGGGGAGGGGAGAAGGACACGCACGTGCACGCATGTGCACGCACGCAGAGAGAGTGTCTGCCTCATCAGTCTGGATCTCCACCACATCCTGTTCTGTTGCGGCCGAACGTACGCTGCGCCAGGCTAGACAGACAGACTGCATTTTTCTGCAGAGGTGAATCATGGGTAGTTTTGTTGAGACATTTGCTCGAGGGCAGGCTAGACTTGCTTCCAGGCTGGCATGGTGGTCATGCCTGGTACTGCAGCCAAACACTGATCTGTCCACCTATTCCCTCCCCGTTAATAGACAACAGACATGTCTAAGACAGGCCGGTACGCTATCTTAGCCAAGAGCAGTGCACCCAGCAACAGGGCACCAATGTGAGGCATGGGGTCATGATAAAATACATTTCTATTGAATTGTTTTTCCAAGAAACCAGATGCACCCAAGAGATTACCACAGCAACACTGACGTAACTCCCTTGGCTATATTGCCTGCTGGAGTTACCTGAAAATACTGTGACTCCTCCTGTGCGCTAATGCCTACATGTTAGATTGAAGCCTTAAGAGACACGGCACTGAAGTAAACCATGCTACACCCAAGCCAAGGTATACAGAGTGTGTTTATTAAATTGGACCTTCCACTGGGCCTGTCACTGACTGTAAAACAAACATTATTGCGTTATTGCAAATAACAAGGGTGATTTCTACAGTGTTTTCTGCCTACGCCGTTTTGTCGGTGCTCAAGCACAGAAATCATTGTTTTTATTTCGAACCGTGTAAGCGAACATTACTAAACGTCACCTCGCTTTAACCATAAGGACAAAAGTTAATGATCCTAAAGTATGTGCGTGACTGACAGAATTAATGAGGACAGGTTTAACAGGTGAGACATACGCGCACACACGCGCGCGCACACACACACGCGCACACACACACAGAGAAAGGCAAACAGATAACAGAGACAGACAAACTCAGGGGAAAGAAAACAGACTTTGCAGTCAGCAAAGACAGATGAGGAGACAGACGGCATGTGACTATGTGCTTACTCATACACACACACACACACACACACACACACACACCTGTTCCTCCCTCTTCACCAACAGAGTCAGACAGACACACTGATAAGCATCAGCCAGTGGAGTCACACACACCCCGACTCAACATGCACAATTGCTAGCACACACACACACACACACACACACACACACACACACAGAGATATGGGCAGGTTAATTCCAAAATATCTTTGGCTCAAGGCTTCAGGCAAATTTTTGGCCCACATGGGCACTGTCTAGACTCACAGCCCCACACACACACCCAACCTGTTTCCACTCCTGCAAACAATGTGTTGAGCCCCCCCCCCCCCCCTCCCTCACCGCTGCTACAGCTCCAGTCAGCCATTTTACGATCCACACAGCTACAGCCAATTGGGGCCCTAAAGAAGCACGGGTTCGCGCCTTAAGCCTGGTAATAAAACTGAAATTGATCTGTAGCATGCAAAGGTCTGCAGAGCTCAACCACAGAGGGAACTTTAACTGGGGAACAAAACTACAATGATTTATTTCCTGTGATCGATCACACGAGGCTACCCTCGATCAATAATTATAAATCCCCCCCCCCCCCCGACGCGTCATTTCACGCTTCAATGTTAAATCCTAGCCGTCAGCTGAAGCCACAGTGTTAAATGAGCAGAGCTGTGAGGTAATGGTCAGTTGTGTTGTCTCAGCGAACCCAAGGGGGGCTGCACTCATTTTGATATCTGTCCATCATGTGATACAGCCAAAATTCCTTCCTGAAAAGAAATCATTGCGTGAAACAAGCCGGGCAGATTTGGTGTGCCTGGATTGTAATCAACAATTTATGATCTATCGTCCTACTCAAGATGACACACACACACACACACACCCACAAACTCTGCGATTACTAAACTGCTGTACACAAACTCTGATGTAAATGTGAAACATACAATAATGCAACATGCACAAGCAAAGAACATTAGATTAGACAACCCAATGCTCCTAAAATTAAACACCCTCAGTGGCTGGGAATGAGGCCAGCATTGGTTCATCTGTGGATACGTGTGCGTCCGTGTGCGTCCGTGCGCGTGCGTGCGTGCACATTGCAAATCCTACAAACCCTCCTCTATACAGGGTTAATGTTTTGAGATACAAGCAAGGCCCTCTTCTGTGCTGATGCAGAGAGGCAGGTCAGTGGCAACACACCACCACATACATACAGACATACATACAGACAGAAAGACAGATATTAATGCTGGCATGCCTTTAAGAAAGGAACTAAAAGACTTCACCATCACAGAATAGATGCGTGGACTCCGTGCTTAGAGACTGACTGAGGGGGTGGGGGAAGAGAATGGCTGAGCGTTGCTAAGCAGACTTAAAGCTCAAAGAGGCTGTCAGAGAGCAATGTAGTGTACAAGAGAGAGAGAATGTACAGAACGGCCATACATTGAAGTAGCCTATAGCAACAGGGGGGTATGGTGGTTACATACACTCAATGTAAAGGATTACATTCATTTATAGGTTAAATGTCCTTCACAAGCTCCGTTAATGCTCAATGGTGATAATTAATTAACTTATCAAAATCACCAAATATCTCCTCACAGTGCACTATGGTGCCATTCTGTGTGCGTGCTGAAAAAATAAGCAGGTGTTTCTACACAGCCCTGGCTCCGTAAAAAGGAACAGGCGCAGACCGCACACAACAATATCCTGCGTTCACAAGCTTCTGAGTGGCGTTGAAAGGAGAGGTGTTTTTGTTTTTTTACTTGAGTTCAAATATAGCAAGCGTTCTCTTGAATGATGTACTATGCCTTTAAGTACAACAGAATCAATATTATCTCCTAAGCAGCATTCACACACTGGCTGTACGGCACTGAGGCTGTGCGTGCATGCACGTATGCAATGATTGCATTCCACTTGAATCTTAAGGTTGGGGTGAGCCGCACATGCCGATTAAAATGTTTCCTTATTGGTGTCCATTGATCCACGCTTGTTTTATTGAGCCCTTCGTATTCTCCGCCAAACTGTGAAATAATACAGTGAAAGCCAGCTCTCGGTTGCTCCCGCTTGCTATTGTAGACAATGGTCTACAATAAGGCCAGAGGTGATATAGGTGAGTATAGAGATACCACGGGGAAGGTGTAGGCTAGTTGCAGTAATAGAATGACAGGTGCACCTTTGCCAGAACTTGCGTTATGTGCAATATCTTTGCCATATGCGCAAACATTGCACAAATAGAGATTTGCACAAATAGAAGCACGGTCTCTTTTCTGTGATTGGCTCTGCTCTCTCATCCATATTACATGTTAGAAGCCTCTACTAGCCTGTGGAGTCTGCTTAGCTTGGCTGCTGGGGGCCTCATGGGCCCAGCCATTCACTCCACATACATTCACAGCAATAACGGAAACCCATGTGCGCTACGGTCTGTCTCTCTCTCTCCCTCTCTGGGTATGAGCTGTTCTCTTCAAGACAACAATACATTTGATTTCAGGACAGGCACCTCTTGCCCCCCCCCCCCTCTTACGCACTGGAATATTCTAGCAGCTGTGGTCACGACTCAATCGTGCCAGCGAATATGAAAGAGATGATGGGGTGAGCCCACTGATCCTTTGCTGCCTAGTGCGACATCCCCTCAAGCGACAAGTAAAGTCGCCAGACCGCCTCCCGCAATGTTACAACAGCCAGCGTATGCCGGCGCCACAGAGAAGGGGGGGGTCAAGACCAGCAGGGCCTTTATCTGTGAGTCACTGCACTGTGAGGGAACACACCTGGTCGCACATCAAAAGAGGGAGCTCGCGTACATTCCGGCGAGGCAATAAATCTCTCCATGCCGGCCGCATGGCAACCGTAGCCGTGTCATTGAGGATGATGATGACGACGCTTGGGGGGAGGGTGGAAAGACCGCAACCTTGACACAGGCCAGTGACTCACGCTGCAGAAAAGGAAGTGGCCCGCTGCCCTGTCCCTCTCTAGCTGTGTGTCACCCGTGGCTTTCTTCAAAGCCCACAGCCTCTGCGGAGGTCCTGAAGGTCACGCAGTCACACACGTTGAGAGTGTGTGTGTGTGTGTGTTCCATCCCTCTACCCACACAAAAGAGTTCCCCGTCGTAGACATTCTAGATATTCCACTTGTGTGGTCAATGGTGTTGACTGAAGTGGTAGGGCTACACTCATTTAGAAACTGGTCTAACATTACAGTTAACCCAAATACCTTTTAGAAAGAAAAGATAAATAAAAAATGTTCAGCTCAAGATACAATGTTGACCGCAGAATAGGTATGACGAAGGAGACAACACGATCAGCCATGATGAATAGATACCAGCATTCAGCTTTTAGTTTATGTTAAGCTATCAATCATGCCTGTAGTCATCTTTGTCTGGAGTCACAATCCATTGGAACCGGCTAAACTAGTTTAATCTGAGGTAATGCAGACATGTTTGGTATGGCAGGAGCACTTGTTACAGGCTCAACCATAACGCAATGATTTACTCTTCACAAAGATGCGGGCAGGAAGCCACCCTCCGCGATAGCCAGGTCACCCACAGTAAACGGCACAATTGGACACAAGCTGAAATGCAAGAAAGGGCAAAAAAACGACGACAACATGCTCTAAAGTGGGCCCTAGCTACTGTTGCTTAGATACTGATAAGGCGGGTGGATTTCCTGCAGTACTCTGAGGCAACTCACTAGTTCAAAACACACACAACCTTTTTTTAGCACGCTATGTTTCTGGTGTGCTCATAATAACAACAAAACAAGATACTGTACGTTTAATAAGAAACGCTTGTCAGTGGTTCTTTGTAACTGAAGGATTGTCTGAGCTCAAACTGAGGGAGAAACACACAGGTGTGGTTGAGGGGACAGGGTAAAAACAGCCTTCTATTTACAGGGTCTAGTAGTGGGATAGAGGGATAGAGGATTGCACTTATGTGTCTCTTCTCAATGAAGGACCAGGGAAATGGAGGCTTCCCATGAGGGGCGTCCACAGGGAGGCGATATCAGAGGGAGAAAACGCTTTGACATAGAGTGAGACATGCTAGAAGAGATGGACGTGGTAAAGAAATGCCCCTTGTTCCGACCGCCATTATACTGTAGCAGTGTGTTATCCACTGTTGCCTGGCTTTCCGTGAACAACATCACAAGCCCTGGTGCGATAAGGATTTAACAAGGTGCAGGAACAGCCCACCAGTGGGAGCAAAGCAAAGGGACCAAGCAGTTTAAAGGGCGTTTTGATGTTTAGTGGAGCAAAGGCTACAAAGAAACGACTGGAGGCTCAGGCACAGGAATTAAGCCGACTTGGTGGGCAGTCAATGGGGGGTGGGGAATTGGCTGCCCACCACCTCTGCATTGATCTGAAGCGTAGGTCGTAGGGTAAAGCCAGCCGCCGCTAGCTGGCGCACACCGCGCTGTGTGCGGGGGAGTTTTGACGACGGGATGCGCGCTTCTCTAATCAAACGCCACGGGTAAAATGGCTTCCTTGTGGAAATGACACGAGATTACCGGAACACACAGATAAATTAGCGGCAAACTGGATAGAGGGGGATTGTTGCAATGGCCCGTCTCGATCGCTTGCCCTTGATTTCCTCGGACAAGTCATATGTCGTATGTACCGGAGTGGCAGCGACACAAGCCAACACACCTAAGATATGGTCTGTTTATCTGCTTTAACAGCTTTGCTAATCAGCGTCACCACCGGGAAGCACGCATACAACCTGGCTGGCAGTCTCCCACATTTCTTAGACAGTGCACCTTCTCTCTGCCAAAACCCCTTGCCCACCACTGTCCTGAACACTGCCCAAGGACACTAGGCTGGGGTAAAGTCAATCTTCTCATCAACACATCAATATATCCTCCTGTCTAAATGCAATGATAACGCACTTCTCGCTATAGCTAGTTGGCCATGTTAAGATGCAAGCTGGTCTTCCTGGTTACGTCCCTGCTCATTATTATTCTCTCTCTCTCTCTCTCTCTCTCTCTCTCTCTCTCTCTCTCTCTCTCTCTCTCTCTCTCTCTCTCTCAGCAACAAACCAGTCTGCTGCCTCAAGGGGGAAGGAAGGGGGAGGAGGGGGGAAGGGGTAGACGGATCGCGGCAGCCAAGCAAACAGGCCCTTTTAAAGCCCTGGAGAGATTTGGCTGGGTGGGCTGCAGCTGGCTTGTTGCGTCTATGTTTCTGATGGTAGATGCGGCAGAGAGAGTCCTCTATATCCTCTATATCTAGGCTGGTCTATCTCTCGTGCCTGCTGCTGTGGCTAGCCTAGCCCACATCAATACGTAGCCTGTCCGGCAACGCATTGTACTATCTCACTGTGGAGCCAGGAGATAAGAAACTACCGCCAGTAAGTAGCTGGAGCCACACGTCACCATGGAAATACTGGGTCTGACGAATGAACCAGTGGGTTGGGCTGGTTAATGTGACTGATTCAGTGGGGGGTTTGGAATATTCTTCTCAGGGATCATTTCAAGATTTTAAAATGGTGTTTAAATAAAGATCAATGTGCGTTTGTTATGCAGAATTCTACCTACACCATTCTAGCTAGTGAAATGTGCTTTGAAAGTGAACTGACGACTTTGAGTGTAACGGCAACTCTCAAAAGAACGCACCTCCATTACACAAACACCACGCTGCAACATTTAGTCCATAATGGTTGATGGGTAACTAATGCCGTGCCAAGCCTCATCAGCCAGCCAGCGTAACATTGCTGTCGATCTGGCTGCCTCTGACCTAGCCGAGACAGAGCAGACGCCCCCTCGGAGCAAGCGGGGCCCCGCTCAGCCATGTCGAGCGGGCAGGCAGCAAACACGGGCTGAGGCACAGCCTGTTGTGCACAGGGGAGGCTCCCGGCTGGCTATGCACACATTGTGTGAGCTGTGACGGCAGCAGTCTAGAGCTTATTCTGCTTTTACGCAGTGCCGCTATGTTTTCACTTAGAAGTGGATCATAGCATTTGAGCAGTCTTGCTGGTTTTTTTTCGGGGTGAAAAATAAATTTGTTGGGGGGTGGGCTCATGTAGGGAATGTGAGTCAGCCGGCGTGTGATTGGCCGAGCAGGAGGGCTTGTTCACACTACATGCTGCGTTCAATTCAGGTCTCGTGGGGTTTATTATTCACCCGAAAAAGAGAGGTCCTGCAGATCCTGAGCCCCCCACAATAACAAACCCACTGGCTGTGTGGACACTTGACAGAGATTGTTTTTCAAAGAAGAAGGGGGGGGAGGGTGTTGCTGAACAGGCTGCGGCCGTGACAATAACATGTCCTGAGCTGAACCACCTCTCTCTCTCTCTCTCTCTCTCTCTCTCTCTCTCTCTCTCTCTCTCTCTCTCTCTCTTCCCCCCCCTCCCCCCCGGCCCCCGGCCCTGGGGCCGGTGTGTTGGGGTCTAGCTGTCTGGACGGCCGCCTGTGGGCACGAGGAGGTGAGGTTGGCCTGTCTGAGCAGCACAGACCCTTCTTATGTAATGGCACGCTGGGCAGGATGCGACCACATCCGCCAAGGTCAGAGACAGACAGACAGACAGACAGGTTTGCCGCCCGCCACACAGACGCACCCAAGCGGTACCTTCTTGATTATGGAACGATCGACGTATCTGGCCATTTTGTTACTGTCCACTAACCATGGCCCCGGGAGGAAGGGGAGGGCACGCGGTTATTGACTGTTTAAAGGCACACAGCTGTCTGGACTCTGATGGGAGGGGAGAGGAGGGGGGGGTGGGTGAATGAGGCGTGACTGAGGATACAGTATACAGCACACAGCAGGGCATAAAGGATGTAAAGCATGAGTGTGTGTGTGTGGGGAAAAGACGGACAGACGGACACAAGACACATGCAAGAGTGTGGAACAACACAGCAACCAGGCCTGCCAAAATCCAATTATATAAAGCCAGACTGCATGGCTGAAGGCAAGACTGACAGACAAGACAAACAGACCAGAGAGAGAGCTAGAGAGAGAAAGGAGACACACACACAGGCAGGCAGACAGACGGACAGGTGGGCGGGCAGACAGACAGACAGCCAGGCAAGCAGGCAGACAGACAGACATACACACAGACAGACAGGCAGGCAGGCAGGCAGACATACAGACATACACACAGACAGACATACACACAGACAGACAGGCAGACAGGCAGACAGACAGGCAGACAGGCAGGCAGGCAGGCAGACAGACATACACACAGACAGACAGGCAGGCAGGCAGGCAGACAGGCATACAGACATACACACAGAGAGACAGACAGACAGACACACACACAGACAGGCAGACAGACAGACAGACACACAGGCAGGCAGGCAGGCAGGCAGGCAGACCAATGAGCCGGACAGCGTGTGCAGCTGCAGCCGTCTGCGGTAATGAAATCACTAGCATACAAATAGCAAACACAGGAAGCTAAAGAGACAGCTGTCTGCCGTCTGTACCACAGCCACTATCTCTGGCAGGCCAAGCAGACAGACAGACAGACAGATAGACAAACATACAGCAGGCTGTTCTCAGACACTGTTGACTCAAGGCCAAGATGACAGAACAGGGAGGCAGGCAAACACCAGCCAGCACGGCTGACGTTTAGCTAATAGCCATTACAGCCCCATTTCATGTTTTATCATTATCGTGATGACGCAACTGTTTTTTAGAGCAATTTCAAGTCTAGAACTCATTTTTCTCCCCACAAGTTTCTCTATAAATGTTGTATTATTCATTTATTAATATTATTTTCATACAGTAACAAAATTTGACCTAGTTGTGACACTAGCTGCAAGTGTGATTACTAATGAGAGGGGATTTTGTCTTAGACATGTTCTACAACTCATTGTCTGTGTGCAATAGCCTACCTCCCTGTCTAATGACAGTCCTTAGTATGTAGCGTGAACAGACAGAAATACCACAGTAGGACAGATATTGCACAAGATGTGCACATCATCGAAGGGGGAACGTTTCTTTTATTCCTGTCTATAGCCTCAAGAGAAACGGAACTTACTATTGCAAAAGAAATAAGACAGCCAACAAAAGATGTTTAAACAAGACAAGAAAGAACCCGTCACTCCCTTTGTGGCAAATGATCTCATTGGTTGATACCATGGCTGCTCTTCAGTATAGATTTAAGCCATTTCTGCCCTAGTTGTTTGATGGTAGTTGCGTCCAGTTAACTGTGTTTACACTTGTGGGATAGGCCGACTAAGTGCTGGAGCCCTGGGGTACAAAGGCTCATTTATAGTGAGAGTCTCGCAGTTTAACTGCTCCTGCTACTCAACCCAAACACTAAACAGGATGCGATGCTAGCGGCCGTTCAGAAAGCAGAAGAAACCTCCAGAAGGCTGGCTTGTTTGCTTTTCGGCTCCTCCAGCGGGCACTCGCTGGGAAACCACAAACTACTCGTCAATGTGCACATTGACGCTTTGTGTAAATACGGGCCATCGGGAGGAGGGTCTGGAGACAGGGGTTAAACCGACGCATGAGCAGGTATGCAGGAGACTAGGAGCTCCCTGACGGCCTTTCGCTGGCATCCACTGGCATATGGAAACTGTGAGTCAACCGCTGGAGGATGTTCAGGGTGACAGACATGTCCGTCTGCCTCACTTCCTGCTCAGTAAAACGCAATTTATGCTCCAGTGCACATGTCAACACTGTCACACACACACACACACAGACACACACACGCTTCAGCGCGTCTGGGAGCTGGCTCACCTTGTTCCCTGGCCAGTGACCTTTCACACACTCAGTAACCCACTCTGCTGTGGGGACGTGTGTGTGTGTGGGCGAAGGGGAGAAGGGGGACACTACCAATACAAAAGTAACCTGGTTCTGTAGCCTTTCCAGGAATCATACCATGCGTGTGTATGTGGGCCCTTCCGCCTGGCTGTCTGACTGGCTGTCTGACTGCCTGTCTGTCTGACTGTCTGCAAAGTGTTGTTGCAGTGTAGAGTTTCACTGTGGTGGCGTGTATGTCTGCCACAATGCTGGATAAAATGTAAGTTAAAGCGGCTCCAGAGACTAGTTTGCTCTGACAGATAGACACAAGGATTGCGTCATAATAGCCGCCGGTTAGTCGCTTCATTATGTAGACTGTGCCCCACACAAACACGCACGCACACACACACTTGAGCCGTGTTATTCAGCAGCAGATAAATGCACAGAACATCTGCCTACATGAAGGTGTTCACAGCTAGCAAGGCAATCTCCTGTTTTAATAACATAACACCATAATGATATGTACATTTTATTACAGGCAAACATAAAATTAAACTAAAATGATTTTATTCTTAAATCCGCCACACGCCACCCAGTTTGACAACCACTGCTCAAAAGGCATAAGGCAGGCACAGGCTGCCACAGAAATGAGGTCAGCTGGTAGACATGACAGCAGACTGTGTTTCCAGAAAGCTCACACCAAGTTAAACACATGGGGGGAGGGCGGGGGGACTCGGGCTTCTCCCTCTCTCTCACACACACACAGAGAACAGAACGCGTGTTCTGGATTCCTGCGCAGCGCTCTCTCACACCTGCACTCACTATAAATACATGCTTCTCCAATGGCTGTCTGCCTCAACGATGTAGCTTAACCCACTGCATGCCGCACAGGTCCGCTATCACACAAAACTATGTTACACGCTGTTCATTAGTTCATCAAAGACCAACTTATGTATGTACACTTTGATTCCACCCCCCCACCCCGCCCAATAATAATAATAATAATAATAACAATAATAATGAAAATATATTAAGAGAATAATTTACGGAGCAGGCTAATTCGTCTTCAAATAAATGTGCACGTCATTTTCCTTGTCAAACTAATATGACGAATAAATCAAGCTAACACAGTGATGCACATTCTGGACAGAGAGAGGCTGTCATCTGACCCCACTGATCAGAAACAAGCCAAGCCAACCCTTGTTGACGATCACCACACACTATACAACAAGCCCATCGTGGCCAGGTCATGAGACATAGGCAGGTCAATGACAGAGAAACAATCTAAGGGCTTCTTTTTGTGTTCGTTTTTACCCCCTGTACTGCATGCGGGACATTTCAATACTCAGTGTTCCCCTTGAGCAGTGATTCCCGACCTGGGGTCCACGCACCCCTCTGGGAGGGGGAGGGGGTGATCTCATTTGCTTTGAGGTCAAACATGCATTCAAATGTTTGACTTGAATTGAATTGCAAAATGTATACATTTTTTAAATGTTATTATAAATCATATGCAATGCCAGGGCCAATCAAAAATAATAGCATATTATTGAAAAGAGAATAATTTACAGAGGAGGCTAATTCGTCTTCAAGTAAATGTGCACGTCATTTGCCCGAGATCAGCAGGGCTTCATTTTGGGAGACACGACCCTCTGAAAGAGAAGAGACACACTTTCCCTTCAGTTGACCAGCTGACCTGACTCCGTCAGACCAGTCACCAGACCAGACACCAGATCAGGACTGTCACGGGGCAGATATTGGAACCACCTGTCAGAGGCGTCACTAACACTTTGCGCGCCTGTTTGACACGTGGCAGCCGTCTGTTCACAGCTGCACGGGCCACAGAACACAAGACAGAACAAGACGCACGCAGCAGAGAGCCAATCACAGCGCATTATATGCCAAACGTTACATGAGATCGTGTTTCTGTCACACACAAATCACTATGACGACGACGACAACGTGAAGGTCCTAAGAGCACTTACTTTGTCTAGCGACCTCTTATGCTGGTAGTGGAACTTCTCCTTGACCTCCTCTAGGAGCTGTTGGAGCTGGGGCTCCTCCGGTGTGCCCTGGTACTTCCTGGCCAGCTGCAGGTAGCAGGGCCACTTGGCCGAGTCAAAGCCCCAGTGGCAGGTCCTCTTGTCGGGGGACTTGTGCGAGTGCATGACGAACTTCTGCGGCGAGAACAGCAGCTGACACTCCACGCACTGGATGCACGGCGCCTCGGGCTGCCCGTAGAACTGGGGGACGAAGAGGCCCTGGCACTTCCCCAGGCACTGGTGCTCCACCTGGAAGCTGGCCTCGCTCTCCTTCAGAAGGCCCCGGGGGGCCAGTTTGCCGCTGGGGTCGGCAGGGAGGGGGGCCCCGGGACGCAGCAGGGCGTTGCACAGCCTCTGGGCGTCCGTGAGGGTGATGAGGCCGCACGACGGGGCGTTGAACGGCAGGATGCCCAGCACCTTGAGGATGTGCAGCTGCTCTGCATCGCAGCGCGAGCAGTAGACGTACAGCTCGTCGCACACGCCGTTGATCTGCTGCAGCGAGAAGTCGCGCAGAACCGAGTTGAGCACCTGGGGCAGGCACAAGCGCTTCTCCCCACCCACGGCGAAGCACGAGATAGACTCTCCTTCCAGCAGGGAGTGGGTGAGCTCCGTGGAGCTGTCGCACGGGACCAGCAAGGGAGCCCCGCCCAGAACCGGTGGGGAGGACAGGGAAGGCACGATGTCAGTGTGGGAAGGCTCCGGCCCCGTGCGGGCTGAGAAGGCAGCCGGGCCCCCCAGGGAGATCTGGCTGCTCAGGGTGAACTGGGCCAGCGTGTGTTTGAGCCCCGGGCTGAGGTCCAAGGCTTTGGCCGAGCCCATGGCGTGGTAGTCGGCATGGCCCTCCATGTCGATGTCAGACTCTCGAGGAGGATCATCCACCTGCTCTCTCTTCACCTTGGGCGTCCGCGGGAGGGACTCCAGGCTACGGCGCTTGAGGTTTATCTCGGCCATCAACCGCTTCTTGATGGGAGCGTCCTCCAAACGCTCGCGGTACAGCCGCTTCATGCCCTTATATGAGGTCATGTCCTTGAAAGGAGTTTTCACACTGGTCTGGGTGCTAGCCATGTCTGAGCACAGGGTTATTGTTCCGTCTGTCTGTCTGCCTGCCTGTCTGTCTGTCTCTTAGCTGAGCTCCTGTATTTCTCCACGTCTGGGGTGTCTCCCTATCGCTTTTCAAATGATACAAATCTTCTGGTATGCAGAAACATGCATGATGAAGAGTGACAGATTCAGTGTTTCAGTCTGCTTCCTAGAATGGAGAAGGGGGGGGTGTTACATTTAGAAAAGAAGCAATCAGTGTTTCTCTGCATTGTCATAGTGGAATACACATATTGCTATTGCAAATTAACTCAGCAGACAATCTTATGGACCATGACATATACGGACTAAATGTTTTATGGCTGCTGTTGGTTGGGGGTTGAAAAGGGGCTGTTTGCATGGCCCACTAAGCCAAATGGCCATTACCATAGTTCACACAAGCGCAAGGCTTTTCAGGCCTTGTAATTGAACCCCGGGAAGCATTTGCATCCAGATCTTCACTAGAGGTAGTGAGACAAAATTTCCAACACAAAGTGCGAGTTTTAACAAGCAGAACCAGTTGGCCAGACAGGCAACTCAAATGGAATTCACTACCAGCCTGCCCCTCTTCCATTACATTCAGTCTCATACATGACAGTCAAAACATTATCATTTAGCAAATGAAAGTGTCCTTCCCCTACTATTGTTTTGTCCCCCATGTCTATTTACCCCACGCTGACCTCATCAATTGCGTGAAAAACAATTGATAAAAGAGTAACGGCACACATTGGCTTTTATTCATTTGACAGACACGTACTGCATGACATTCAAACCAGTCAACTGCAGTGATTTACCCATATTAGCAAGTTACCTAGAGGACAGTAAAATAACATTTAAAAGATAAACATAAAAATGTAATGTAGTTGGTGATGGCTACTGCAATACGACACAAAGGTTACATCGGACTTATTATAGAAACAATTGTGGACCAAACAAAACAGACAACATCGATAATTGAATCTGATATTAATTGTTCCAAGGTACAACTTGTATTTTAAACGCAGTTCAAATTTCAACTAAATACATTTTTTTATTATCTATCTAACTATTGGTCGCGTTACAAGAAATCGTAGCCTGCATATTACATAACAATCATATCCTTGCACAAAATAGATCGCAATGTAGCGGTTATACAAGCGTAGTTGTGTGCTTTAATATTAATAACAGTAGAATTAAACAAACTGCAGTTCGGATATCGACGCCTTGTCTGTGGACAGGGAGCTTCGACGATCGGTTATATTGTTTCTGAAGAGGCATCAACGAATTACAATCTTTAACAAATAACCTACAACACAGGTATTAAGTTGTGTAATAGCAATCAGATATTGTATCCGCTTACGGAATTGTTGTAAATCTCCAGAATTACATATGCACACCCGCTGTGTCGAAATTCGGTCAGGAGAACAATTTCGGCAATATGGTACTAGCTGCAAGGACATCGCGGATATTCTACTGCCAGTATGCTCCATTCCGGCTTCCCTCAAACTGTACTCCGTCTCATCTGGCTCGCAACGACGGCAATGGTATGCAGACAGCACTGATAATGACATTCACTGTCTACAGTCTAGTCTGGAATGGCATCGCGGTCCAGACGGCAGTACGCACACGCAGTCAGATAGCCGAGTCAGTTTATCATGACTAATATAAGTAAATCTTCGGCATTTAGCTTGCTTCGGAATCCAACTGACATACCGCAGACACACAGGCAATAAAAAATATAACAATCATAAAAGCGTGATTTTAATTCCTACGTTTTAATCAGTGTAATATATACAAAAATGTATTTACACACACGGGAACTACGTGTATATAAAATATCCGCATTTAGGTTTGTAGGCTACGGTACACGTAATTTCGTTTACTGTAGGGCAGAATATTAGGTGTCGTAGAAAATGTGTACCCGCACAGCCCGCAAACGAATACGATGGTATTCGAATGATTGAACAGGAAAAAGTATGTAATCCAAAATTATATTAATTACATTTAATATAATTCAAAAGTAAGCACTTGAGCAATACAAAAACAATACTCATGCGGACCCGTGTTCTAACTGTTAAAATTGTACAAACATTCACATCTTCGGCAGGGGGGGTATTTCAGCACGACCCTTGTCCTAGACTAGATGGTTGCTAGCAGTAGCTAGCTTAAGCTAACAGTTCACCAGTGAGTTTTAAAGAAGGCAAACTAAGATCGCGCTAGCTCGCTTAAATCATAAGCGTGCGTCTCTCCTCTGCTGCGGCAAACAATTAAATCAACGCTAATAAGACGAAGAATCGATGTAGAACAACCCCAGAACAGCTCACTTAAATGACATAGCACCAGATTGTAAACACTTGCCTGTAACGCCGTCGCTAGTCCTCTCTCGCTCGGGTCTTCTCCGTACTGAATGCCTGGTCGAGCGACAACAAGACGCAGCTAGAAACACCACTACACCTCCGGAACGTCACTGCACTGGCTAACAGGATACGTCACCCGACTGACGGAAACTATGCGGGGGTGTCTGTCTGTCTCGCAGTCTGGGATTTGTTTGTATCTTTTTACCAGCGGAGAAGTCGAGGATAGGAATCAGATTAATTAGTAGCCTATATGTTGTAGCCGATTGTAGATAGACGTATTTAATATGTTTTATTTATACACGTAGACCACGTTTAATGATATTAATATAAGATAGCTAATTACACTATTATTACAAAAGACCCATAAATACAATAACCCAGACTCCTCGACAAACGGCTACTGCTGAATTTCGTGTTGTTTTAATTAGTAGGTTTGTAGGTTCTGTACAGTTGCTGGCTGCACTCACTGGTAGGTCGAACTTGTATTCTATTTGTATTTGTATTGACAAAGGCATATGCATTTGTACTGATTGGACTAAATGGCAATGGGGTTCTCCATTATTTGAGCTTTGTATGACTTTGTGACTTTGTGAATTGACAAATACAATTCGTAAAATACCTAGTTGTTTAGGGATAAAGAGAAGTGAGAATATTATTAGGCAAACCGGTTCAGGGTGATGGTCAGTGCGAGCATGTGTTTTCACAAGATATCCCTTCCCCCAGACCTTTTTTTGGACATACCAAGGTCAATAGGTCAGGCTGACTATTCTGCAAGTGATGGTGGTGGTAATGATATCTGAATTTGAGAAGGTCAATTTAGAATGCCTAACATCTTATTGGGAAATCCTGTTATTATGTCTTCATTAATTATCTACACAAGACACTTCTAATGTTTGTCTTATCGATGTCTGTGCATCTGCTTGTACATCAATCCATCCATATCCCTGTTGTTCTTAGATAGAACCTTCCATCTAAATGTTATTGTTCTGGCCAGTCTGTGTGCAGTGGCGTTATAACTCGGAGTACACCATGGCTGCCTGCGCCACAGAATGATGTCACAGCAGCCCTGTGCGAGCAGAGAGGCTTGATAAAGCTTTGATAAACAACACTGACAAGTTTTACTGCAGCCTCTCTCTGGCCCTCTTTGACAGCAAGGTCAGCAGTTGTATTATGAAAGCAGATGCGCGTACACCCTGTCCAGCCCCACAGAACAAGAGGGACATTGATTTCCCCGTAATAACATCGCTCCGTGTACTGCATGCGGAGGGTAAATTAATCTCATATGCGCAATAACATGGCTGCAGCTGATTTCTCATTAAGGGGGAAACAGAAAGATGCAGGACTACATTGTATGGCTCGTGGCAAGGGAGAAGAGATTCACAGACTGTGTGTTACTGACTAGTACATTGATAGACCTCTCTATTACCCCAGACTGTCTCAAGTGTTATCGGACTTTGCACTAAGTGGACCCCAGAGGCCCACACCTCACAATCATTTTCATGTATCCTCTCTTAGATCAATGTGGGATACACTCAAAATAATATGGCTTGAATTGTCCATCGGATAGATATTTGAATTGCATGCCTTGATGCATTTTTGACGTCACACACACCTAATGGCCACTATATAGTAGGAACATATAGAACATGCTTCTGTTGCGAGTTCACCCTTGAGTTTCCACAGGTGTAATTTTATACAGTCTGTTCTTGTTAAACTTTATCAAGAAGAAAACCAATGCAATTCTGTGTTTGAATATACTTATATGTTTGCTCTGCTGGTCATTCTATTTTGTGCCAGGTTAAGATTTTTCTAAATATTTTATTTATTTAGCATAGAAACATAAATATTTTAAACTGTTAAACTGTATTGATTACTTCACTTATTTAGTTTTGTGCAGGTAATGTTATTTTACAATGTTCAAATACATCTTTTTCTGTGTCTGTGTTGAGACTCGAGATGTAAAACAAAGTATACTCCTGCTACAGCCACTGTACTAATGTAGGCTACCTGTAGCATACACTAGCAATTTGAAGGGCAAGGGGCACAGTGCTTATTGTTCACCCATTCACCCATGCAGTGCCTGCTGATTAACTTGGTACAAACACCATTAAATGCAATAACATGCAGACCGTGGGAAGTGGTACACCATGAAATGGTGCAGTGTATGTTAGCAGAATGTGATTCCTTATATTGCTTAATTAAGCCCTTCAGGGATTGAATAAAACACCAACAAGATAAGTCCCATTAAAACACAATGCTTTTCAGATCCCCCTATGTTTTACATCATTAATTATACAAGGTAAGTATTCCCTGTGTCTTTCACAGGGCGATGAGGAGCCACAGTGCCAGGGGAGGCAAGCCCCTATTCTTTGCCACAAAGGGCACAAGAACAATGTCAAACACAGCATCTTGGGAATACAGAAATGTTCATTCCCGCCCTTGGTACGGCAATTGTGTCTTGTGTAGGCTAGTCATACAAGAGGAGGAGAATTCCACTAAATGTAGTTCACAAGAGACAATATGCAGTAGAAAGTACATGCTGGTTTTTCTATTGAACACTCTAAGGCTGCGTTCAGACGCAACTTATTTTTTTGATTAAAAGTGCATTTTTCATGTAGGAATAAAAAGCATCTGAAAGGGTTGTTACAGGCATTATTGCAGGACACAACTCAATCCATTTCATTCTAATCTCTCAATGCACAACGCTCTGAGAGAGCAGTGGTGTCATTGACCTTTTCACCTCGGGGGATGTGGAGCGGCCTCTAAAAGTCTGGCCAGGGCCATGTGACTGCAGGAGACGCACGCAACTGGATAAGAGAGCAATAACACCATATACTCTCAGGTCTGGGAGAACTGGCTGCAGGTTTTGGCCATAAAATAATTAGACTGTTAAAAGAACACACTGAGCCTCTTATTTCAGTTGTCCACTGCTCTTCTCTTTTCAATTAAAAAGGGTTTAAATTTGACCTGTTTGTAAAATACAAACATTTGCATACAGCTAGCATATCCTTTTAGATAAGTATAACATTTGGGGAAAAAAATGTTTAAAATGAAATATGCGATTTATTAATCACAATTAATTACATAAAGCATGCAATTAATGACAATTAAATGTTTTTAATCAACTGAAAGCCCTAGTTTACATTCAGTCAGAATATTTCATAATTGTAAGTAATGATATTGTTTGTGTTATATAGCACCACTACCACCACATTTCCACCCAGCTTTGATTTGTACTTCTAAATAACGTGACTGTAAGGGGATGGGGTAAAGAATGGCGTGAACCTAAAGGAGGACTGTTAAAGAGGGATTTATAGATAAATACAAGCCACTCATTAGAGGTGGAGGAAGGGCATTTTGCAGTTTAAAAACAATGTTTTCTAACACTGCATACCATGAGGGAACTTCAGTGTGCACTTTAAAATACATCTTTATTTCTGAATTATCATATGGTTTAATTTCTATTAGGAGACTTGACAAATTCAAACAAAGGCCCCAAAACTTTGGTATTATGTAAACAGGATGATTCTGTTACAAGATATCAGGCCTGGTGTCTCTTTACCGTATTAAAAACGTAAGCTCAAACTGTACGTTATCCAATATTCACAGGAAATGTACAGCTGTGGGATGTAAAACCTTATATTAAATCTATATACATTTATATATCGTTAACAAAGACTAACATTGACCCCAAGCTTATCACCATAATTGTAGAAATAAAATGTTTATTCATGTTCTATCTTTACACTGTATTTTGTTAATAAGGTCAGCTGAGTCCTTTGGGTAGTATTCACTGGAGGTGCCATTCATCATTACTTTGTTCAGCAACAAATAGTGTTTACACATATTTCGCCCAATTGCAGTAATCAATTTGTGACTAAATTAAAAATAAAGGTAATAAATCAAAAATGTAACAACTCTTATGTGCTTGCTCATCCTTTCACCGTTTGGTCCCATAAATATATTGCAATTACACTATGACTGGACAAGTCAGGAATTCCCACTTTATCCTTTACTGACATTTTCCTCACTCAAAAGTCAGGAGTGAGAATTTCACTTTTCTGAACTCCAACATGCCATACAGCAGTTAGAAATCAGCCCTACTTAAAAAGTGTGAGTTACAAATAATAAAAATGGAGTCACATTATTGTACATCAGACACCGATTCCAGTTCTATACACATCTTGGGGAAGTTCTAAAAAAAAAACCTCTGTGGAACCCCCATACAATGGACCGCAACTGTCGTTTGCCTGTTGTGTATTGGACTTTGGACATCCAAGCTCTCATAAAAAATAGAAATAAAAAGTGGTATTTAACAATACAATTAGACTTAAATGGAATTGACAGTAGAAAAAAATTCATTGGAAACATTAACAAATAATTAGAAAGGCCTTAAGAAAACAAACCTGTATATATCATTTCTATTACTTAGAACAGTACATTTTCCTATTTTTATTATATACGGTACCTTTCTAAAACATACCAGCAAAACATCTTTCTCTGAAAAATATATTTTGGTCCTGTGTGAATGTAAATTACATTGATAGCAAGCATACAATTAGTTAGTGCTTGAGCCTTAAGCCTTTTTGTTTTAGTCTTCCAGCACATTCCCTACTTGACTCTCATTCACAGTTTGTCAGTATCTACTAGTTAGTGTTATTTGGTTGCTACTCTTAAATTCCCTCACACTGGGAGAGGGTGTCACACCAACCCCACCGTCTTTGTACTATATTCTGTCTGTGTATATGTCAGTATTCATGTCTAGGACAGGACCGTTCTGCGTGCATTCTGACAACCAGGTTGGACATTTAACATTTAAATCATTCATACATACATACACACATACATACACAGTGTATAAATATTCATTCTACAAAAGGGACCAAACAGTTATCAACCTGATAACCAGGATGGACATTTAACACTTGGAATATCATATATAGTGACCTCTTTGCTATCATTAAATAACACAAGAAAGAAATACGCAGATTGATTTTTTTCCTTTCCATTCTCTCTCATTCCATGGGATAGTGTTTGCTTCAAAGCTTATCAGTAGTGACCAATTATGTTTAAATATGATTGGCGTGGCGCTAAAAGGCCTTGTCTATGATATATCCTCAATGGCAGATAAACAAATAAAACAGGCATTGAAAACACACCAGTGTTGTGGAGGAAAGAGTACAGAGTTAATCTCTCATAGGCTGTGCCTCATTCCCCTCCTGCCCGCCATGTTCAGTAGCCTTGGAAGAATCTCGTAGCGAATCTCGTAGCCAACTAGCCTCAAAAAAAAAGAAAAAAAAGAAAAAAAATACGCAGGCCCCAATCAGTGCAGATTTACATGATACAAAAATAATTTGGAAAGATGAAGGTGGACTTAAGGGCTAGTGGTTGTAAATGGTGTGAGACTGGTTTTGGCAAAGAAGCGGTCTTTGTGAGCGTGTGCAGCCCACACAACATAAGGCGGGCGTCGTCGGTTTGTCTCATAACCATGCAGCTGAAGACACTGGAGGTGTCGCGTGACGTCGCCCCCTCACACACACTCCTCCGCCGACATCAGGAGCGGGTTGATGTACTCGAACCCTTCGAACTCAGACTGGTCGATTTTCTTGACCACGTCACTGGAGCGACAAAGAGAGTGGTGTGTTAAAAGGCAGAGGGTTAAAACCACAAGCATTGCGTGGAAATAAAGAGAGCCAGTGTGAAACGGGAACTCACTCGTCGTCAGGCGTTAGCTGAATGGGCTCATTGGTGAACTGGGCATCAAAGTTATCCAGTCCAAACTCCCCTGAGATGTTGGGCTTAAATGGAGGGACCACTTGCTTCTGTTCCATCTGAAATAGCAGAAGGCACCGGGCTTGAGCTGAACACATCTCTTGCCACGTTATTAGCAATGTTAGCCTGTTGCACAGTTTATACAGAAGCTGCAAACAGCCGCAACATTATAGTGCTGTTGGAAATGTGTTCTTAGTTAACCGACTACAAAAGAAAGAATTTATTTCTGTTTGGCATGTACCAGGCACGACTTGGTGTATGTATTCCGTACACCTTATTTATTATGTGTACACACATTGTACACAGTAGTGCGTGTACAGTTTGTGTGAGAGGGGCTGACATCACAAATGGTGTAAGATACGACAACTCTGTAGAACAAACAGTTTATAGAATATCATCTGATTTATTGTAAATCAGACTAAAAACAGGAGAAACATTCCCACTTAGTTTAAAAGCAGTTCAAGAACAGACCACGTCTAGCTAATGCCTCTGCTACACTTCAACTGTTGTCTACGCTGTTAATGTAAACCTTCTCTCCCATTGTCCATTATTCGGTTGTCCCTGAACCCGCAGCTGCTCTCCCTGCAGGCAGACAGAGGCAGAGCAGGTTGAGAGAGTATGTGTGTGTGTGTGGGAGAGAGAAGTGCAACCTGAGCCCTCACCAGACTGTCTGACCGACTGATGGGTCCCTGCAGCCCAGACCAAACAGTGGGAGAATAAAAAAAGGTCACAGTGCTCCCTGGTGAGTTGCCTTGCCCCGCTCTGCTCTCTGCTGTTGCCTGGGTGTCTGCTTGCAGCGAGCCTGTGCGGCCTGTCTGTCCATCAGCTGGCAGTGGTTTCCATTCCGTCATATGCTTTGTTTGCCTTATCTGTCTGAGCTGCTTCTGTCTGTCCGTCTGCCTCAAGGACATTAGTCACCTCCCCACCCCCCTCACACCACTTTCACACTCAGCTCCAGCATCTATCCCTTTGGCACAGGAGCAGCTCAGCTGACCAACTAGAGGCCACGCTGGTTTAGGGTCCGTCCTCAAAAATCAATGTACGGGATCATTTTGACATTTGCACCGGCGTGGCGTCGTCGTGACGACTCGTGATTAAAGCAGACGAGTTTTTCTTCTCTGGAGAACAAGGGGCGGTGTGTGTGTGTGTGTTGGGGGGGGTCAACGGCTAACGAGCGCGTGACTCACAAGTTCCCAGTCGACGTTTCTGAAGAACGGATGGCCCATGATGTCAGCGAAGCCCGTCTGAGGGTGGCAGCCCAGACGCTCCTTGGAGTCCTGCAGGACAGACACGCAGACAGACGGATGGACGGAGAAGACGGAAGATGTGTGAGACGAGGAGGAGAGAGAATAAATAACACATACAGAGAGAGAGAGAGAGAGTGGTAGAAAGGGTGAGAAGAGAAGGGGGAAGTGTGTGATTACGAGAGAGCCAGTCAGGATGGGGGAGGGAGGGGGAAAGGCCTTCAGACACCCAAAAAACAAAAAGAGGAGGGTGATGGAAACAGAAACACAAGCAGGTGATAGACCTGCATAACCTAAAGCCACAGCATTAACACCACCACCCCCCATGGGGTTCAACATGGATTCAAGATGGCGGCCGTCTAACCTTGTTGAGGAATCCCTTGAGTACGCTGGCGGCTTTTACCGACAACGAGCGGGGGATTCGGATCTGTTTCTCCAATATCACTGCAGGGAGCGCAGGGGGTCAGGGGTCACAAGGGGTAGAATATGGTCACTTGTGGCCAGAATAACAAATGCATTGGAAACTACTCGCTCAGCTAAGTAGTAGTGTTCTTCACAGGGTCTGAGAGTTCAACAGAGCCTAGAAAGTAATGTTAATAATTTATAATAGAAATATACAGTAACAACATCTAACTGTTCTCATTGAGCCCACACTGCAAAGACATACTGAATCATATAGTATGAATATTAGTGAAATAGCAAGCGGGAGGTGCTGTTCAGTTCAGATGCAACCCTCTGGGGCCTGTTACCCTGGAAGAGGTAGTCTTCTGTGTTCTGGTCAGGGTTGTCGGAGCTCCCTACGATGTCAAAGG
Organism: Forbesichthys agassizii; assembly: GCA_026546735.1. Taxonomy (NCBI): domain Eukaryota; kingdom Metazoa; phylum Chordata; class Actinopteri; order Percopsiformes; family Amblyopsidae; genus Forbesichthys; species Forbesichthys agassizii. The sequence goes on from JAODLL010000009.1 coordinate 3,533,661, forward strand.
GTGAGCGGCCGGCCATCATCTCAAACATCAGCACCCCCAGCGCCCACCAGTCCACACTGAAGCCTGCAGGACATGGACACAGTGGTGATGTGGTGATGTGAGAGGATTACAATGACAGCACGTGAGATTCCATGTTATTAAATCAAACGTAATACACAGTGTTCCCCAGGCTAAAACAACACTATTGCTGGCACCATGTAATGACTCGTGAAATGGGTTAGTAAGCAGGGATTTTATTAGGGATCATTTTAATGCCGGAAGAAGTCTAATGCAGCAATGTAAACAGGGTGCTTTTAAACCATTTACCTGTGTACAATAACTTGGGTGTACTAATATAAGCAAGTGTACGTTATGCTCACCGTACTCCTCTCCTCTGAGTATTTCGGGGGCTATGTAATTAGGAGTACCACAGAAGGTGCTGGTCGTGTCTCCTGGTCTCAAACCCTCCTGAAACACGAAAGGGATTTCCAACAATCCTAATAACTACAACAACATGCACGCAAGTCTGTAATCCTCACAACAGGGAAGTGGTGCAGGTTTGGACACTAATCACATATTTACAGTGGCAGGAATGATGCTTTGGGTCCATGTTGCAGAGAAGCAAGCTTGTAAAAGACCCAACAGCGTACCTTGCACATGCCATAGTCTGTGAGCTTGATGTGACCCTCAGACTCCAACAGCACATTGTCCAGCTTCAGGTCTCTGTAGATAATGCCCCGCTCGTGGAGGTAGTTGAGCGCCAGGCTGATCTCTGCAGAATAGAACCTGATACGGGGAAGAGGTTGCTGTTCTCAATCCCCTCAGCATCACACACAGATAAACACACTCCAAATGGCTGCACCATTTCAACCTTAATCCATACATTTGTTTATTAAGTCTACCTTGCGTGTTCTTCTGGAAGTTTCCTTTGTCTCTGCATGTGGAACATAAGATCACCACCGTTCACGTATTCTATTACAAAGAAGAGTCTGTAAGAGAAGAAAATTTGTTTTTTTTGTTAAACGTACTGGTGTGGTTATTAATATTACATTATTTGTCTTATTCTAGCTTTTTATATAATTTCTCAATATAAACAATCCTCATTCCAAATACAGGCAAAGCAATGAATATACATCTAAAAGTGGGGAGCAAATGTCTATTGGTAAAACAAATTTAAAAAATCTAGGCCAGATATATAGTGAAAATTTTTCTGACTTTAATACAAAGGGGTGTATTCAGCCGATCCACTGATTTGTAGGATTTGAGCAAAACCTTTAAACCCCCCAATGACTGAAATGCATCATCATAGCCTTCTGTAGATGCCAGAGCTGCACAGAAAACCCAGAAGCGCGTGTTCTCACCTGCTCTCTGTCTGGAAGCAGGAATGCAGGCCAACCAAGAATGGATGATTTGAGGCCTGTTCAAAAACATGCTTCTCTGTTTGAACCCAGTCGATGTCCTGGAAGCAACACAAAACGCACACAAACGTCACGAAAGCCCTGTGTCACCTGGCCAAAGACCAACAATCTCACACGCTCGGTTGGTGGTGGCTTGAGCAAAGGGCTGAGAGAGAAGATGGATTCTAGTGGCTGGCCTCTATCGACGGATGCACAACAACACGTCTGGACGCGGGCGCTGCTAATGCAACACTCGGACGTCGATCGAGAGGCTCTTTGTCAGTTTGTCAATCACGCCAAGTGTGTATAATCAAGCCCAACTCACTCCTGCTGCCTCTGGCTGTGCCACTAACACACGTGTGTCTGATGACATGTCTATCTGGACCTTCTCAGGAGTGATTGAGTGGCTCTGAAGAGGTCCATCAACGGCAGCCCTGAGTGTTTCAGACAACGGAAGTCAGACGGATGGTAAATTGCTGGAGACAACTGTGCATTCTGACAAGGGCCGCATTACCAATCGATGTTAGTGTGCTAGTTGCGCTCATTATACGCGCACTGTGTTGACAGAGGAGCAGCGACACGCTTGCCAACCTGCACCTGTACCATAACACAATCTGTATATAAAAAGATTGTAGAGGAGGAGGGTGCTGTTGTGGGAAGCGTGTTAGCCATGTCATGCGAGGCGGGAGCTGACCTCGTCGTCGTTGACCAGCTCCTTCTTCACCACCTTCATGGCGTAGATGCGCTCCGTCTTCTTGAGGCGCACAAGCAGCACCTTGGCGTAGCTGCCCCGGCCGATCACCCGCAGCAGGTCAAAGTCCGCCAGGCCTAAGCTGGACGCCCCTTTACCGGTGTCTCTGCTGCTCCGTGCCTGGTGGGAAGGAGGGGGGGAGGGGGGGGGGGGGGGGGGGGGGGTT
>JAODLL010000009.1:3536053-3559093 GCA_026546735.1 Forbesichthys agassizii
TACTGTCAGTAATTGTAAGCTAATGCACTTCAAATTCAGGGAACTTCTACTTGCTGACGTTCTGTGTGCGTGCTGAAAAAGATAATCATCTGCTGCTCTGTAAATGGAAACACAAATAATATCCTAACCTTCACAATGCGTTTCCCATGTGTAGGGCAGAGCTTCTGGGGCATTGAATGGAGAGGTGTTTTTGTTTTGATCGAGCTCCAATATGTCAACAAGCTTTTACCAGAATGACTGACTATACCTTTTAATATTCATGTGAGGCCACACAGGCTAATTTAATGCATGCAGTATTTCATTATGAATAAATTAATAGTTTCAGTGGATGAACCCAGGGGACCATTGTTTTGCACTACTTTCCTTTCTCCCTGTCACCACAGGGGGGCAGGATATAGCCCGGGACTTTCTCTCCCAGGAAATAGATGGACAAGCTCTGCTTCTGCTAACGGAGGACCACCTGGTCAGCACCATGCACCTCAAGCTGGGACCCGCTCTCAAACTGTGTGCCCACATTAATTCTCTGAAAGAACCATAGAAGCTCCAGCATTCCTAAAGGACTGGATTCATGCCAAATCTGACTGAATTTCATAGTCTTCACGAGATGGGGCCAAATGAAGCACTGCCTGCTATATTCTCAACAGCTTGACTTATTATTTACATTACATCTTTCCTCACATGAATTAAAGGATTGGTGACACACCATGGAAGGATTTCAGACCATTCAGTCCCAGAGTGGAGTTGGTGGACCAAAATTACTAGTAGGCTACACAATTTGCGGTTATAATTCTCTGCGATAACTGCCAAAAATGTTCTTCTCTGAAAACCTCATCTGCTTCTGCTGGCGGCATGTTATAGTGAAGAATCTGCTCACATACTTGCACAAGTGATTTGATCAACAATCAATATAACTATATCACATGGTATATCCAGTACGCTGTTTTAATTGTAGCAAATTAGCTAAAAGTTAGCCATGTGTACCAGATGGATTTGTAAATTATTTTCTACAATTTGTTAGAAAAGAAAGAAAAGCTTGCAAATATATAATGTAATCAAACACTTCACATTAAATTATCTTGATGGTGGAAATTGAAATTATGCAGTGAATTGATTATTACAATTAGCTTGTTTTTGAATATTTCATATTTATTACTGCCATGATATACAAATAAAATAAGTAAAAATTTGTTGATTGTCACTGTGATTATATCTATAGAAAAGGCTACATAAACAATAATCTGGTGAATGTTGCTGTATAAACACATCTCTCTCTTGGAGAATATGGGAAAGAGGTTACAAGGTGCAGAAATATTCCCAATATATTGCAGAGGGATATATTTAATATACATCAACCAAATAAATAATAAAAAAAATACTAATAAGTGTGTTAATATTATGACAAAAACGCTACATGCAAAGGGCTCAGGACTGAATGGGTGTGTTCGTAATGTCCCCCCATACCCCCTTCCCTTTCAACTCTAGGCTATTGTGCAACATTCTGAAGTGGTGCAACTCGTCTAACTAGCTGCAATGGCCCGTCTTTCAGCAGGTGCGATTGGCTCAGTAAAACAGTATATTTATGAACCGTCAGAAGACAGAAGCACCTGAAGAAACTGCCAAATATCCACGTATAATCCAAGTTGTGTCACAATGGTTAGTTAAGATTATCTTTCAGATAGTAAAAATGTACTACAGAAGCTGCAGTAGGCAGTCAGACGCAAAGTGCCTTTTATCGTTTTATCTACACTTTTTATTTCATGACGTCTCCACGCTCGAGTTAACTCCACCCAGAAAATCGCCGGACAGACAGAAAGTGAAATAAATATAGGGAATATTTTGCGATTCAAATTAAAGTTGATTTTCATAGTTTGTATGTGTTTATATTAAGCCTCTACATCCTGTAATGACATGTTAAGACTAAAATGACTGATTTCCCTTGACTATCCCTTTAATGTCTTTAGAGAACACGTGAAACGTGAATAATACTACCGTTTTTTGAAACACACACACACAGATATATATATATATATATATATATATATATATATATACACACACATATCCCTGAGAAAGCCTTGAGGTGATACATGCCACATTCATCCTACACAGAATCACCCATTATATCTGGTTAAAGTGTTAAATTAGTTTATTTAAAACAAATCAAGACAGTTCCTTATTAAAGTATATTTCTGTTTTATGGAGATTTAATAAAATAGTATTTGGAATATTTCTAAAACCCATAAGTGCAATTTAGTACATTTACTGAAATATATCTCTCATATACCATTTAATGCCATAACATCGGTAATGAGATGCCAACAATTAAAAGTATCAATGGAATGTTTCAAGTGTGTCATGGTCATAACGGAAACATATAAACTGTTAAAAAGAAAAACAGCTAGCTTTAATGCAGACATATTTTTAGAGAAGTCTACTGTGCAAAAGTTGTTTTAAGATAAAATAAATCTTCATGGAAAGGGAAATATAAGTTACAGGTTATAACAGCTGTGTGCTCACACAGGGTATACATTTACATGCACTGCAGAAATGGATAATACATCTTTCCAGGAGTTCATAGGTTAACCATGTTTATTGAATCCCCTATTGTACATCTTCTATTCCAGGATATATGAGCACTTCAATGTTGCCTGCAATCAATGCATGTAATTGGATTTCCACACTGTGAAGTCCTTTAAAATGTGTGCAAACCTGACACTGAAAGCTGTGTATTATGAAGCAGAGGTTTGTCTTACACAGCCAATATGCCTAAAGCAGCATCACAATAACAGACATATGTCTTCTTAAAGCCTTGGCCCGTTAAATAAAACAATACTTATTTAGTTAAACCAAATTGTGCTGGGGAAAACAAAAAATGGTTTATATTGTCACCGTTACCACGTTAACAACTACATTAACTGCAAATATATACACAAAATGATTACTATGTAACAGAGAAATGTATAAAAAATTGACTAAATTAAAATACAATAATTGAAGGCATTTCTTATGACCAGTCCTATAGCAAATAATGAAGGGCCCAGTTGCTACATGCTGGTTCTCTCTGGCACAACATACATATGGTCTTATGAGCAGAGACAAAGCCCTGGGCTCAGGGCATGCTGCCAGGGCTCAGGGCGGCCCTCTCAGCCGCCACGGAGCGCACTAGTTCCTCCACCCAGCGCACCTCGGACGCCACCTGCTCTGCCAGCATCTCGTAGCGGTTCTCCAGGCGGCCGAACTTCCTCTTGAGGGCGTTAGCTGCCAACATGGCCGCCCTGGCCTCCTCCTGACTCTGCCTGCGCTGCGCCTGGGTGCGATGGAGCTCCTGGCGTATATGGGCCAGGTCACCGGAGATACTCTGATTCTCCTCCTTGTACCAGCCCTCCTTCTCCTCGTAGATGGACAGCAGCGCTGCCACGTCCTCCCGGCACGACCGCTGGTTGTGCTCCAGGTCCCTCAGGCCCTCCTCGGCCGCACAGATCTCCTCCAGCACCTGGGAGAAGCGCTCAAAGTTGACGTAGGTGTTGTTGGGCGGCATGCTGGAGTGAGACTTGATGGTGTACTCCTTCAGACGGGTGGTCTTCAGGCGCCTGCGCTCAGACTTGCGGCCGCTCTCCTCCTGGCGCACGTTCCTCCTCTTGATCACCTGAAGGGAGGGAAGGGGGGGGTTCAGGTGAGTCACATTAGCCTGGCTAGCACCTAGCTTCACGGCAAGCACGTGTCAAGGTAGAGATGAGGCGCCGAGCTCTGTGCGATACCCACCTTGATCCAGGGATGCTCCAGGCTGTCTTCGATAGTCATGCGCTTCCTGCGAACAAGTTGAATGTGGGTTAGTCTCACAGAGCCCGCCTTTACTTGTGGAAAGTTTGGAGACACAGCGCTGGCTGGCTGAGTGTGTCAAGGCCCGCCTACTTGACACGAGATGTATTTTGATTGACATGCACGATGATCAACTACGTAATTACGGAGGAATTTGTTGGGAAACTACACAACATGATTCTGGCTGTTTGCAGGTCTTGGAAATCTGTTAAATAAGTAGGCTGTGGTTACTGCTTAAAACAAAACAGAAAGACTTAAATGTGTAAATAAAGCACTGCACTTCAAGTCGCACCAGAGTTACAGATACAGACTTGTAAGTGAATGTTAACAATCTACTTCCCGGAAAGTAATTTCGAGGTGTATATGTATCAGACGCTCAGTACAGCACTGTTTATGTGACGCAGTGCTAATGGAAGGAAGAGGCTGAGACTAAATGGGGGTTAGCTACAGGTCAGAACTTCACTAAAGCGGCTAAGCAAAAATAGGGAGGGGGGGGATAATATCTTTACTTGGGATCCTTGACCAGCAGACGGCGTATGAAGTCCTTAGCCAGCTCGCTGGTATTGCTAAAGTACTCCTCGTCAAAGTCATAGTTGACAGCTGAGATGTTGGTCAGCGTTTCCTGCTTGGTCTCACCCAGAAATGGCGATGCCCCACTCAACCTATTGTGAATAAACAATGTGTTTAGGATTTGATTTAGAAACATGAACATGATACAAACAACTGATATTGTACAGTTAAAGCAGGACTTACAAAATGTAGGTGATAACGCCAATACTCCTGCAGAGAGAGGGCCCAACTTGAATGTGGTGGATCAGCATTTTATAAATTATTAAAATGTTTAAAACATCTTACCACATGTCTGCTTCCAATCCAAGAGGCTCATAGTTGACTATTTCTGGTGCTGTAAATTAAGACCATGGCAAAGAACTCTTTAATTATTTCCAGATGTGAAAATGCTAGCTTCACTGGCAAAGTGAAACAAAACTTGCGCTTTTCTTAAACAGACATTTCACAAAAGCCTTACTGTGGAAGCATGGACTTCTAAGGCGGAACCATCTATGTCACTTCATTCTGGTTAGTTTAAAGGGGGGAGGGGAAGAGGGTATTGGATATTGTCTTACCAACAAACTCTGGAGTGCCAAAGATATTCTTGAACTCATTCCCTGCTTTGATTTGATGAGCGATGCCAAAATCGATGAGCTTGATCCTGGGGTTAGGGACATTCTTATCTAGCAGCATAATGTTCTCAGGCTGAAAGACAAAAGAAGGATATAGGATGTTCAAAAAACAAAACACGTTTGTAGTCCCTCCCATCCTAAACACATGTTTTAATCGCTTGTGTAGAAAATCTAAAAACCTAACCTTAAAAAGGTATAGCTAGTCATTAATCTCCACTAACTTAAATCTTGTAGCATCTCAATGGCCATAGCCAGCTGTCATTGCACTGAAATTCTTAAAATGTGCAACAATTTTCTTGGATGTATTATTAAAATAAATAAAGATTTCTACTGCATTAGATACATCTGCAAAACAATATGTTTGACTGTGGTTGGGTTCTGACTTGTACAATGACACTCTGTGTAAAATTATGTGAAAAGAAATGACTGATTTGCAGGTTTTTAGTAGAATTTCCCACCAACATGTTGAATGTGGTTCTTTACACACAAAACACGCTGACCTTGAGGTCAAAGTGAGCAATGCGCTTGGAGTGGAGGTAGTGGACGCCATCCAGAATCTGCTTGAGGAACTGTGTGGCTTCTTCCTCGGTGAGGGACTCCTTCTCAGCCAGGAAGTCAAAGAGCTCTCCGCCAGACACCAGCTCTAGGATGAGTATGACGTCCGTCTTGTTCTCGAAGATGTCATGCAGCGTGATGATGTTGCTGTGCTGGATCCCTCTCAGAATGTTCACCTCGCGCTCGATCTCCTCGCGGCTCACTCCCCGGCGGCTGGACGACAGGCGCCGCTTCTTGATGAACTTGGCGGCGTACTCCCCTGCCGTGCTTTTCTCCTTGCACTTACGGACGATGGCAAACTGGCCGCTGTTGACAGGATGCGCTCAAATGTTACACTGGTGTTACTTTGGTGACACCTACACATGAGCTGAAACATGTTCTTACTCTATTGTTGAGTAGACCATTAAATGCTGGCTTTTATGCAAATACATGAATTCTCTCAAGGGATGTGCACTGTATGTATGTATGTATGTATGTATGTATGTATGTATATTATGTATGTATTATATACATTAAATCTTATAATAAATCTTAGAATCTACCTTTGTAGTATATCATGACCAAACTATATGATTATGATAATTGTAGTATTGTGGAAAATAGTCTCTGTAACTTTGACATAATAGGTTTAAACTGTACATCCTTCAACAAGACTGAAGGGTACTGCATTACATTGTGATCACCTACAGTGCAGAATGTCCTGCTATTGTCAATGTGCCAATGTGCAAATACACATTACCCTACCCTCCCCTTTGGAAAGACTACACCAAGGTACAGACAGAAATTCACTGAGAAGTAGTGATGTCATGATTTTGCTGCATTACAGCAGAAACTGCTGCCATATAAAAGGTAGGAACGCAGTTGTAACAACTTACAGTCATTTAGCCAGGCTTTCAACCAAAGTGACATAAGGTGAGTAACTTTACAAGTATGAAGAAGCGGGTCTGGATTGACACTTCTCTCAAAGATCCTTGCAGCAAGACCAGGCATGTATGAGTTCAAACCCAGGAGGACCATTTAGCTGGGAGTTGACCATGGTATCATTCACAAATGTTTCATGGAAATGATGTATACTGTACCTGCCAAGCTCTTCTCCCATTTCATAAAACACTTCAACATCCTCTTGCCGGAAGCCAGCCATGGTTTGCTGACTGAGATGTAGAGACAGCAAAGCCTTGAATACCACTAGTGTGAAGAATACAAGATAGATTTGTATAGCCTAACAAGATGCATCAATGACATAATGCATATGAAAACAGTGTGTTTTAGTCTTCCCCCTCCCCACAATATACAACGTCAGCATCCAAACATGTTGTATGACGATGACAATTCATCTCTAACAACGGGGCTAGAAATCCTCCCTATTTGGCCCTGGTCAACACAGCAAATAGTGTTTCCATTCTGGCTTGTGTGAGATATCTGCATACCAGCGTTGCCACGTCATTTCCCTAGGCCAGAAAGCTATATCTGATTATATTAAAAGGGACAGACAAGCTTTTAGCACATTTTAACTTTCATTTTGATATTTACCCTAAATACAGAAACAAAATAAAATCGACGTATGGGGCTGCCTGATTCTTATATATTGTTACTGTGCCGTACTGTAGCAAAACATTATCAAGTCAGTGTGAGCTAACAGCCAACAACAAAAACTCATCACATGTAGTGTAGAACATATTTATTAATGTATTAAACAAACCGGCCTGTTTTATTAAAAACAACACGATGCGAGCATTGCAGATACCGTAGTTTAAGGGTTTAATATCACCGGTACTGGCATACCGTAGCTAGCAAACGTTATGCAGCTATCGTACTACCTACTAGCAAACATGATGCAGCTACATTGGCTACCGTACGATACGGTACACTAGCTAAACAATCTTACACTGACAATTACGGTAATGTTTTAGTTTTCTATTTGTTCACTAAATGATAGACGTACAGCATACATTATAGAAACATTCACAAGACAGCCTGGTTTGTATGGTTTAGTTTATAACAGAAGACATTACCGGTGGTGAATACTTACATTACGCCGGGTTAAGAAAGCTGCATTCCTTTATTTAGTAGAGTGCTTGGTTGGGGATTTGTAATGCAGCAGGAGGACGGACATATGGAATGACATCATACTGACTGAATCACTCCCGTGTCTGGTACGGTAGTGTATATGTGTGTGTGTAGAAACAAGATTGAGCATGCTAGGTTAAGGTGATTATAGGTATAAAAACGGAAAGCTTGAAATATCACCACCATCATCGTATAAATATTGCCTGCCTGGACAAACCAAATTAATCCAAAGAAAAATTAGATAGTTTTGTTTGGACTGACTTTTATTTAAGATATAACGGTAGTAACTTGATTTTTAACCAGCAACATTAATAAGAAACGTTCCCTGACCGGGAATCGAACCCGGGCCGCGGCGGTGAGAGCGCCGAATCCTAACCACTAGACCACCAGGGATTCTTTCAGATTATCTATACTTATCATTAAACCTAACAAGTGGTACTTTATGATGAATTGTTCTCATAGCTCAACACCATAGCAGGGTAATCGCCGCTGGTAATTATTATACTAACATGAAAGCTGTAAGTCTACCAGTGTAAACGGCCTAGGCTATGTTTCAGGAGCAGTGTAACATGCTACTATTATGCATGCATGACACTTTTGTGTGAAGTGTAAAGAAAGATTGACACATTAATCAATAGCGAAAAATAAAACACTTTGAATTTGCTTCACCAATACTGCTTGTATTACATCCAATTTGTACGACTATTTGCAAGAGCTTACCGTATGAACTACAGCATTGTTATTTTCTGATCGACTATAGTTTAAACCAATCAAGAGACGATTTAACTCTTTCTGGTCTGAAGCTAGCCAATAACAAACGCATTGCACTAAATGGGCGGGTGATGCCAAAACAGCTGGTGGTCGCACGGTGTGGCTCTAGCATTGCGGTTGACGGAGGACACAACAACAAGCTAGACAAAATGAGAGTCCCGGTAAACCTGATTTGGGCCGCTTTTCTGATCCAAAAGGTGAGAGTCACGACACGACTTTGTTTTATGTGAATTCTTTATTCGGCCTAAAGGTTGCCGTTGTAATCACGTTGTTTTTCCCTGCAATGTTTAAGCTCGTGTTAGCTTGCGGATACCGATTGGGCCCAGTAAACATAATTTACATTGGTTGAATAATATTATAAACTATACTATTATAAACCTACTTGACATCGTCGGTCCATAGCAGAAACACAGTGGCTTATTTACATCTGAAAATTAAATAATATACATATGTAACATAAACCAAATAATTATTACACAATAGTAGACCATAGCTTACATTCAGTGTGGTTTTCTCTGTTTTTCTAAGCAAGTTGTATGCTCAACACAATTCTTACTGATTTACAATTATTTATATGTCTTTTAACAGGTGGTGGGTGATCATGGCATGGCCTATTTCAGTGATGAGGGCCAGAGCAAAGGAAAGGATTACTGCATATTCTTCAACCCAGAATGGGCACGTCTACCTCAGGACCTTATTAAGGCAGTAAGCAGAAAGTTAGGCCACACTTGTAACAATTGTTTTTCATAACTGTTGATTGCAGTGAAGAGTGATGCTTAGAATAAATACAAATGTTGAGTTGAGTTGCTCTCTTACAGTAAATTATTGTATTACTTTAGTCTTTACATTTGCATATTCTCTGCTACTGTCAGTTCAGTTATTTATCATGTCCAATGTAAATGTTTAAAGCATATTAAGCAATATATTAATAAATGTAAAGTAGCCTAAACTGTAACTGTGGATGATGCTGTTTTAGTTCTGCTGATTTGTTTTAAAATGCCTCTACTTGAGTCATCTCTGTACCTTCATTCTGTGCTGCTGATACAGATTAGTTCTCCAGATGGGTATACGTTTTTACATAATAGTTACATCTAATCTTATTTTGTGCATATGTACATTCCACACTATTAGGCTAGTTAGCTTGTAAATGAAAGGTTTTCAATGGCTACACACTTTGGTCATGCTATGTTCTGTGTAGTCTCGTCTTCAGATCCATGACCTGACCGCATCAGTCCTGTGTTCCGCCACCGATGTCCCAGAGGGAGGCTTCCCCAATCGCATCCCCATGGTCATGAGAGGCAACTGTACCTTCTACGAGAAGGTCCGGCTGGCCCAGCTCAACGGGGCCAAGGGTTTGCTCATTGTCAGCAAGGATAGACTGGTGAGAATGACATTTTCCCCAAAGACGGGTGCACATGTATCTTCAATCAATGTGTCTCATCTTTTTATAAACCCAGTGATTTTTGATGACGAAAAATACAGTTGCTTTTTATTGAGGGGTTTGATGATGATTGTAGCCAAAACAATACTTGTGATTTGGTATTTTGCATGTAGGCTATATATAATATGGAAACATCCTGCTCAGATCAGGAAATTGTAATAAACATTTGAAATTGCATAAATATATTTTACAGTCTCCTCTGAAAGTATTGGAACCGAAATGCTAATTATGTCCATTGCTGTCTAAGTCCATTGATTGAAATAATGTTTCTCCTGCCCAGTGAAATTGTTTGTGATGTCACCTGAAACCCAAGGCTAAACCTGATTTATTGATTAACCAATAAATGTAATAGGACACACTGGGGAACTCGCAAACTCTATTATCTACAGCGTATAGCAAAAACAACGCAATTAGCCTGGCTGTTTCAATACATTTGGAGGGGACTGTATATTGTAAACAAACAACAGCTTTCATTTCAACTTAATACCCTTTATTAGAACAAGTAAAGCATCAACTGGTTGGTTGAGGAAGATTAACTATATTGTACAGTAATGACAGAATACACAAGATGTTTTGCATGTTTTGATGTTTCAAACATGCTATTCAAATATGTACTTTCTTTTAATGTATATTCAATCCTAGACTCCACCAGCAGGAAACAGGACTCAGTATGAAGAGATCGATATCCCTGTAGCACTTCTCAGCTACTCTGATATGCTGGACATTTACAAAGTGAGTGGATTTGTATGGAGTAGGGTTTTTTTCGTAATGAGAAATAATGTGTGATTACTTGGGGTTTGAATATAAAAAGGATGTATAAAAGCTCAGCTAATGCAACTCTTTTACTCTTGCAGACCTTTGGGAAGGGGCGAGAGGTGGCCATGTATGCACCCAAAGAGCCAGTGTTGGACTACAACATGGTCATCATCTTTCTAATGGCGGTGGGGACAGTCGCTATAGGCGGTTACTGGGCTGGTAGCAGAGACATCAAGAAGTAAGCGGAGAAACACACCCATGGTGCATACATCCAATAGAACGCTTGGTTTTGTTTCCATTAGTTGTCTGCAGCATGCCGTTGATGAAAGGACACAAGGTTTTCAAACACGCAGAATTATTTGTTTTCTGCTAAATGTATGCAATACAATGTAGTGTATTAGGGTGAGTCTTAGGGGGATAATCTGTCAGCCTTTCATTTACAAGGAAAGGAGTTATTTTAGTTGTGTGTGTCTGTATACACTAGTCTCATTTCTGTTAATGAGTGTGGGAGTCTAATTTTTGTTAACACAATTGTGACTCTGTTAAAGGACAGTGTTGTTATTTAAGGCTATCCTAGTGACTCAATAGTCAATCTGTGCCGTCTCAGAGATGTTGTCATGGCAACTAAGGACACTCATATATTTGAATCTCTAATGCGCTGGAATGATGTTTACTTTTGGGTCACAGAGTTAACCCTGCTAGATTGTCTATTGCACTAGTAGTACTTTATGCATCTTAAAATCATGTTGCTTCAAGGTATAGTCAGATATTGCAAGCTAAATGTAAAGCTAATCATTTTTTTGTCAAATTCAACAAACCTCTACTCGCATTTCGCTATATTACCGTTCTCTGTTCGTGTTTAAACAATAATCTGATACTTCCACACAGCCCTGGCTCCGTAAATGGTAACTCACATCAACAAAGCGGTAGCGCTACGCTTTGCTTCACAACGCAGGCGCCTCACGCGTTTCGATGTTTTGATTTGAGCTCGACGTTCGCAAGAATGCTTGACCCTGCCTTTAGGTCAATTATGCAATGCGTCTGTCAGGAGCTGTAGTCTGGGTTCACATTGTTAGTCATGTCACCCTCCTCCTCCTCCTCCTCCTCCTCCTCCTCCTCCTCTAGGCGCTACATGAAGCACAAGCGCGACGACAGCACAGAGAAGCAGGAGGAGGAGACTGTGGATGTGACGCCCATCATGATCTGTGTGTTCGTGGTCATGTGCTGCAGTATGCTGGTGTTGCTGTACTACTTCTATGACTACCTGGGTACGACATGGCTTATGTGTAGCACACGTTCAAGCCCTAGGCCAGGGGTCTGCAACCTTGACAAATATACTATAGAACTTAATCTAGGCTTTGTCCCCCTCTGCCCCCACAACATTTGTATTGCCAGCCCGTGTCCTCTGATTTCACCAACGTCCAAATGGATATAGTCCAGTCAACATTGTGAGTGCACAGTAGCTGGGTAAAGGCTATTATTTAGTATATTCATTTTTCAAGTCACAAGAAATTGGCATTTAAGTGCTTTTATTTTAAAAGAAAAAGCTTTGCAGGGGGCATGCCCCCGGCCCGCACCCCACTAGCATTTCACGGTCCCCTCCGGTTCAACATCACGCCCAGGTTTATTAGTAATGGTTATAGGCTAACTTGTATACTGTATGTATATACCGTATATGTATTATACTGTACATGTATAATATGTTTCTGTGGCTCCAGGCAGATACATTTGAAATGTTATGGGCACAATTGGCTGTCTTGATTGCAGACCCTGCCCTAGACCAACTAGGGACATTTGGATGGGTAAATAGAAAGAGTTTCTTTCTTCCTCTCTCTAAACATGTGTCAGACTCCTATTGGCAGGCTTTCAACTTTCCCTTTATAGTTAGTGTTAGAAATGACTGTATATTTCTAACACTAGTATATCTCTCTTGAGTCGTACTGAACATGATTGGCAGGTCATTGCAGCCAGCTAGGCTACAGCCCAGTATATTATGCTCTGTATTCACTTCTGCATTCTGCATTCAAGTCTACAGTCTATTCACTCACTGGTAGCGCATGCTCGTACGTACATTACACACTGTATTCTCCAGTTACCTCTCATCTGTTTGTCTTCCCTGTGTCTAGCTATTTGGGTCATAGCCATTTTCTGCGTGGCGTCTTCCGTCGGCCTGTACAGCTGTCTTTGGCCTTTTGTAAGGAGAATCCCTGTGTGCAAGTGCAGGTGAGCCAGTCCAATGTGTCTAATCAACTGTCATGGGCTGAACAGGGACAGCATGTAAAGTACGGTATAACAGATAACCTTCAACCCATTCATATTGATAGTCTTCATCCACCAGTCTTACACATTAAAATCCACTACATGGCTGGGTTGTAATGTGGCCGGAGGACAGGGTTCTCATAATAACATTGGGCCATATCTTATAACCGGCGCCATGCGGCACAGAGCGAAAACGCAAGCGTCTTTGCTAGTTTCAGACCGACGCAGTTGTCATTTTTCCATTCAGCGCCCACGTTGTTCATATAGAAAATGCACTTGCGCCCATTTGAGTGCATTTGAGGTTGTGTTGGTCTCAACATAAGGTGTGGTCTAGCGCATTGCTATCTTGACGCAGCAGAAAGTGATTGCCCGATTGACTGGCAAAAATCTGGTCTAAAGTCAGCGTGAGGAGCATTATTAACATATTATCGCCTATGGCAGGTGGACAACCTGTGTACACTATGCTTGTTACACATACAGGGACGTGCAGGAACGCACACATATGCAATGGATAAAAAATGAATAGAGTGCTATGTGAAATATCATTAGTGTGTAACCTACAAACATATTTTGTAAAACATATTTTAGGTATCTCGATATTGCGTAAATGGTCTGCTCCAGCACTTTCACAAACCCACCAAAGGAATCCACCTAAGATGAAAGTGCGCCAGGAAATTTATAGGAAATGGGAGATAACACTCGTATTGGTTTATCGTATGTTATGCCCAAAACACGGCCATGAATAAAGAAGAGAGTAAGTCCAACCCCTTTGAACCATGCGCCCGGCTCACTGACCGTTTATCTGCCGTTAGAATTGCAAACGTGTATTTGAACACGCCCTAAATGCAATTTGCGCCCTGCGCTTTAGACAGTGCGCTTTAGACGGTGCGCTTAGATCGTTAAAATGGGGCCCATTCTCTTTATGTACACAGGTATCGTCACATTTTAAGTATGCATAAGCTAGTCACACTGTCTGTGACAAATACATATAAAGGTGTGAAGCTACGTGTCCACAGTATACATGCCTGTGTTGTCCTGCTATTGTAGGTTGGCAAACGCTAGTCACACTAGTGTCTGTGACAGATGCATATAAAGGTGTGCAGCTCCGTGTCCACAGTATACATGCCTGTGTTGTCCTGCTAATGTAGGTTGCCAGAGAACAACCTGCCATACTTACACAAGCGCCCTCAGATCCGCATGCTGCTGCTGTCAGCCTTCTGCATCGGCGTCAGTGTCACCTGGGCCGTGTTCCGCAACGAAGACCAGTGAGTAGCGCGCACGCACACACATTGTGTTTGTGTCCATGTATACAGGGCTGCACACACGGAGATGTGACAAAGTACAGAACCTGTCTGTTCAGTGTATTTTGGTCTATTTTACTGCTCAAGTACCCGACAGAGAAAATGAGTGGATAGACGTATTTGATGCTGGTGGTTACATCATGTGTAATTGCTAGTAAAATCCATATAACCACTAAGACTCGAGGTAAACACACAGGATTGATCTGGCAATAAGTGTGTTTGCCAGGACCTAGTTCCAAGTTCCAAGCCCACCAGATTTTCAAATCTGGTTATCCATCTATGGCCATCCACATCCGAACATAGTGCCCAACATAATGTTCTTAACATTAATGGAAATACATTGGAAAACTAAAGGTTGTACCAGACAATGTCAGTGTCTTATCTTAAAGTATTTGATTATAAACGAACCTCTAGCATAATCACTGGGTCATAGCATACACAACATCTAGACAAACACTAGGATATGGTTAGAGTACAGTAGGCTAGTCAGTCATATAAATATGCCGTCATTTTAATTGTATATTTAGTTTCCAAACTGACTCAACTTAACCGCAGCCGGGGCTCCAATACGGAAGCAG
Source organism: Forbesichthys agassizii (assembly GCA_026546735.1). Taxonomy (NCBI): domain Eukaryota; kingdom Metazoa; phylum Chordata; class Actinopteri; order Percopsiformes; family Amblyopsidae; genus Forbesichthys; species Forbesichthys agassizii. Next base: position 3,550,782 of record JAODLL010000009.1, read on the forward strand.
AATGCAGAGTGTTGTCGGAATAATGAACGGGCAATGGAGTGAGAGAGAAAAGAGAGAGGGAGAGAGCGTAAGTAAGTGCATTATTTGAAACCACATATAGGCTAAGTGTTTGGCTGTCCCGTGATCCTTCAGTTTATCCAAATAACTCCTCTAATAGGCTACACAAGATCTGGGGTTTCACAACCAATTTAAAGTTTGGGTAAGAGTTGTTGTTGTTGATGACAGATGGAAAGTATTGTTTGTCGGACAAATAGATGAGAAGGAACATGTCCTTCTGATTGGTCAGACTGCATGTCAGTCAAAACTACAGCGATGTTGAGTTGTTTGGTACTGGGCTTTTATTGATGTTATCATGTTATGTAGCCAATTTCATTAATGAGATTAAATACATACATTTGTGCATTTATTTGTATTGTCATGAGCGATCATGAAAAATGTATGATCAATCATTATATATCATACTCGAGCACTTGAATACTCGTGCCCATTCCCACTTTTATTACATATGGTCAAATGCATGTGGTTTTTCTTCAGGCAACAAAAGAAATAAGAAAACAAGTATATTTAAATTGATAGTGTATATTGGGCAGAGTAGAGGACATACAGGACAATTTAGTGTTTTGGACTGTTGTTTTTAACACTGCTAGTTTCGATGTATTGTGGTGTTATGTATGTTTACACTACAAACATGCATACAACTACCCTGCCCACTCTCAGCCTTGTTTTGAACGTCCACATATGGCTTTGCTACATTTCCCCATCCTTCCTGAAACACCTCGGACGTAAGCTTACAGTAACAAAGGTCCCCTTTCTTTGAATTCAGGATTTTCCAGTTGCCAGTGTGTTCTCTGAAAGGGCCTGAAACATATCATTAACTACCTGAAATGTCTTTTTTGTAAAACAAGCCAAGTCAGATGTGATGTCACATCTTACATACCGGTCGTAGTCAAAAATCTTTGTGTTCTGCCACTCAAGTGTGCACCTCTCAGTCAAATGGTGTCTATCTGTATGATAATGGAATGAACTGGGAAGAACATGGGCCCTTTAACCACAGCTTGATACTTTGTAAGCGTTGCTTGCTGCGTGATGGGGTGATGTAACGGCCAAATGCCGTGGATTGCATAGCATGAGTAATGTCTTGCTGCAGATGGAAAGCGGTAGTGGTGTTAGGACTACTCCGTCTAGGCGTCGACATGGAGCTGAACAGCCATATGGTGTGTCTCTTAGGTGGGCGTGGGTGTTACAGGACGCCCTGGGGATAGCCTTCTGTCTCTACATGCTCAAAACAATCAGACTGCCTACATTTAAGGTGGGTTGGCGTTATGGCTATAACTGTATTGTAGAAAGTGTTTCTATTTGTGCTCATATTAAGGCTAATACTCACAGAACAATCATGTTTTTTTAATTACCGCATGGTCCTGTGTGTGTGTGTGTGTGTGTGATGTCTGTTCTCTTCTCTGTGCACAGGCATGCACTTTACTACTGGGGGTCCTGTTTGTCTACGATGTGTTCTTTGTATTCATCACACCGTTCCTGACGAAGGTATGCCAGCGTTGCTGCTAGCGATTCCCTGTTGTACACAAACGTATTATGTAACTGTCAAGCCACTCTCGCTGTTCTCTCTCCAGAGTGGAGAAAGCATAATGGTGGAGGTAGCAGCCGGCCCGTCAGACTCCTCGGCACACGAAAAGGCATGTGTGCCTTTTTGAAATCCTGTTTCCTCTGGAATGCGCTTGGCTTGCCTGTCTGAGGGAGACATGTCTTCTTCACTGCTCAGCCACTGCTGAACGCCTCTGTCAGTTGATTGAACCAGTGGGATTGCAGAGCTGTGTTAACACCTCTGTGTGTGTGTGTGTGTGTGTGTGCTCGTGTGTGTGCGTGCGTGCGCTCCAGCTTCCTATGGTGCTTAAAGTACCCAGGTTGAACTTCTCCCCGCTGGCCCTGTGCGACCGGCCTTTCTCTCTCCTGGGCTTCGGAGACGTCCTGGTGCCAGGTAACCAATCACGAGAAGCCCCCGCACTACAACCATTGCTATATATTTCCAGTACTCTGCATTTCTTGCTAAACAAACCCCGTGTGGCTTACCCGATTATGTCAAACAGGCACCTAGTGATTCAGACTCTACGCTCTATGTCGAGCTCCCTCGTGAGGAGCTCGACATACGGCAGCTAACTGTTGTTCTCTCTCCCGTGAGCAGGCCTGCTGGTTGCATACTGTCACAGGTTTGACATTTTAACACAGTCACCCAGGATCTACTTTGTGGCCTGCACTGTCGGTGGGTATTTGGCATGCTGTGCAACCTCCTGACGTGTTACAACTTAATTTAGTCAATATAATATTTCTTTGTAACTCTGTGGGCTTGGTGTTAGTAATGTATGTTGAGTGTAAACGTATTGTCATGCTGAATGAGGTATTTCCTGAAGAATTAGGAACATCTATGCTATGCACTAGGGGGCCGTTAGCATGTTTGCATGTAGCGGTGGACTGTTGACCCTAATGCGGGCCTAATCACTGACTGGATCCCTCCGCCTGGTCTCTCCTCAGCGTACGGCATCGGCCTGCTGATCACCTTTGTGGCGCTGGCTATGATGAAGATGGGCCAGCCGGCGCTGCTCTACCTGGTGCCATGCACTTTACTCACCAGCCTTGGTGTGGCGCTGTGGCGCAAAGAGCTGCCCCAGTTCTGGACTGGAAGTGGATTTGTGGTGAATACCAGTTTGATATGAGTGCCTGCTACAGAAGAATGACAGGACATAAAAGCAAGGAACAAACAAAAGCAAAAACAAGTAAAAAGCCCCACAACTAAATCCCTAATGTTAAACAACACCTACATTAAAGTAGAGTTTCAAGTTGAGTAACGCCTTTTAAACGGTTTCACTGTTCCTGTGTGTTGCTGGCCTTTTTGCCAAAATGCTGCACATCCTTCCATTTGCTTTACTGTGGGTGTGCTCTAGTCTGTGAATGTCGCTACAGGTATCCTATCTGGCCTTGTTTCCCCACTCCAAACTACCCAAGCTTCTGTTGGGCTTGTTTTGTTTAGGATTCTCCACCTTCCTGTTTATTTGTTTTTCAATACTTACATTTTATGGACATACACTACTGACAAGCAAAACAAGCAGCTATGCTTATTAGGGGTGGGAATGAAGCGAGTAATTGACAATACCATATCATAACACAAGGCCAACAAGAGTCTATCACCATACGATTGATTCCACAAGCCATAATGTATTGTAAGACCACAATTTGCAATAAGTCGCAGTATTTAATGGATTACAATTTAATATATACCTCTAATAAATAAATAAAATATCTGAAATAGCAACATCTTAAGACTCAAATCTCAAATTTGCTGTTACTGTAAGGTCTTTGTTTTGGACCACATAACAATCGAGCATCTCATTGTCATTTTTTATCCTGAGCGAGGCCAGACTAATCTCAACCTAAAATGTTATCTTTCCCAAATATCAGTATTTAATGCACAATATTCTCTATTGAAGGGCAGGTGATATATTACTGTATCAATATTTTCCCATCCCTAATGATCGTTTGGCTCTATCGTTTGGTATTTCTCAGTGAAATCAGATAGCATTTACCATAAATACATTATCTACTTTTATGTATTGGTTTCTACTCAAATATTGGCCTTTTCTGCCATTTAATGTTTTCCAGCTGTGTACAGTAATACCTCTGACAACATTAACAGGGAAATATAATTAATTGAATTGGGCCTGCAATGCAGAATCAAACATTAACTGTAAATATGCAATCTGCAGTACAAAGGAATTACTGTATTTATCTATTTACCAGTGTTTTGACAATTATGTTGCTATTAGCATTATTTTATAGCGTGCAAAATGCACAGTCTTTTATTCTTATGCCAACTTTGTATCTGTCCCTTGTAGCCTCCCATAGTGCTTGTGCCGATCAACTGTACAAAAACAGCAGGACCGCCCACAGAAGGGCCCCTGGCCAACCCTGAGCCTCAAAGCACAGAGGTCACCAATCAGATTGAAGACCCACCCCCATACCTGCCTCAGGAATCGCCCCCTACCGATAAAGCTGATAGCAAATCTGAATGAAAGCACTTAGTAGTACATTTTCTATTTAATGTTGTGTGTTTCTTCTAAATAACAAACTCATTGTAGTTCTTAATGGACATAAGAGCACTTGGTTCAAAAGGGACAAAGAGACCTCATCTACATTATGAATGCCTGGGATCAATGTTGAACTCTGATGGGACATAACTTTAGAGCTTCTCAAATCACACGCCAGGCACCCCGCTCCATAGCTGTGTGCTACCAATAAAGGGAATGAAATGCATTGCTATTCCTCTACAGCTTGTCCTGCACACAGGAATGGGCATAACCATTTTTTTAAAGGAAGGGGAATGCAAAATGTCAAGGCTGACATCTAAGAATGTTATTATATTCCTCCGTACATAGGACACTCACTGCCAATATCAGAACATTGGCTGAAGAATTTCATGCCCTGTAAAATGTGGTGCTAACCATGCTTTGAGAAGCCAAAGGTGTTTAGTTTTTGTATTCTCCCTTATTAATTTGTATGTATGTTACGTGTTCAACTTGTTTCACATGCATTTGTTATGCATGTTGTAATGTGAGTTACACCACAAATTGTGTATATTCTACAGTGCAGACAAGAATATTGTGGAAGAACAGCAACGTGTAAAATGTATATTTGTTTTATTTCATGTAGTTTGTTTATTGTAAGACATGTATTTATTCATTGTCTTACAGTGCTTATTGATTTTTTTGCCTTACTATGTCTGAGGTTGGAGATTTTCATATGTACCAAAAACAAAACTTGAGATATATATTACAGTTTATTGTGTAATGTCTGTATTCAGATGTTTGAGGACATGACCAAGGCTTCAGTTCTACCTTTTTCATATTTCTTTTCATGGACAGGCAGATGATAATATCATATTGGTTTCCATTTACATACACAGTACCTATATCTATACATCTGGAATTCATTATAGTTTGTGGTACTGGTAATCTGCCTTGCTCAATTGAAGTACATTTGGTTATTATTTACGTAGATGTATGCTAATAAAAAATGTAAATCATTGGAGTCAAACCCAAAAATAAGCTTAGGTTCAAATGTGATATTAAATAAGTTTGTGTATATGTGTGTGTGCCTAGTTCTTTTTATTGGAGATACTTAAGACAATTATCACCAATTGGTCTCTGAATAAACCTGAGGACTACACATAATATAATAAAGGAATATTGTATGCGTGTCTGCCTTTGTGTATTGAACTAATTGTATTACACATTCCCAACCTTAAACTCATTGCCTTCTTAATTTGTGTGACAGAACAGTGCATCACTCTTAATATACAGATAGAATAAACAATAGAAACAACTTAAGACACTACAATCAGTGATTGAGACCTGTGAGTATGTACTGTACGTAAATATGCATATCCAGCTCAGCTCTGACATTACTTTTATCATTAAAATAGAGATTATCAAGAGGTGATGGACGGATGGCTGCGAAACATAATGCCTATGTTCAGATGGACAGAAATGCTGTATTACCTGCCAAAACTATTTTCAGAAATACATATACATTATTTACAAACTTAGTCTTTTAGCACAAACTTACTTTTTATACTATGTATGTATATTGTATACTAAATAAATGTTTTCCTCTTTGTGAACAGAAGCAGCTGTCCTGTATTATGAAAATATTAGAAGTTGTTAACCTTGCTGTTCATAAAGTGCACAAAATGTTAAAACTTTACAAAATGTCCCCTTGACCCAAATATGCATATAAACTTAGAAATGTAAAAAATCTATTTAAAATCTGTTTAGCATATGAATTTAAGAAGGTCCACTATAGGAATAAAAATGTAATTTGCATTCTAAAAACAAACCATGTGCTTTGCACACATACTGTTTCTGATTAGATGTAAACAAACATGATCCATTAACAGTTTCCTGTTATCTGACAGCCAAGTCCTCAACCAGGAAATGGCATAATTACATGTATATGTTTGGTACAACAAGAACCAGTTATTAATAAAACAGCAATGTCTTATAGAACTATACTTTTCATATGATCAAATTCATGTTTTTAAAAGCTTATTTTGGTGGACATCAAATACATGTACTCTGTGTATTTTGTGTGTACTAAGACATAATTCTGTAGGCCTACATGTGTAAATGTGTCTATCATTCCCTCCATACAATTTTCTTTTTTTCTTAATTAAAACATTGGCCTCCTGTCTCACATTATTTACACATTGATGTCGACATAATACAGCATTTGTATTAGTCGTCATGCAGAGACCTTGTACAGCTAGACAGTCTGTAGTTTGTGCTTAAAAGAATAATGTGTCCTCTTGACGTTTGAGGTCTTTTGGAAAAGGAAGTGGGACCGGAGGTGGGCCTTCACTTGCCTGCATGTGAGTAGGCTTGGCATTGGACACTGATCTGGAAACAGCTGGATTAACATTATCTAGAGAGGGATGACAGGTTCCTCATTATTTATCTGATAGGAGGAAGTTCAATTGGATCATGTACTGTATAGATTTACGTCTGTAAATCCATGCGACATTCTGTACAGAAAGAATTGGGAAGTCAGAATTCTGATACATTTTTCACATGTGGCCCTAATCCTCATCCGTAATTCTGCACCAATGTAACCATGTCACCATGGGAACTTCCACACGCACACACCACTGTTATTCTTCATAGGTTCATGTTTTATAGTTGGCATATGTCAATATTCAATTAGCAGACAAGTATGCATACATTAAATGTCTTGATGCAATTACACAGGGTAAACCAACCAATCACAAGGCAGCAAGTGAGAGGTGGAGTACGGTACCTGCAGGATTGATCCATTTGGGAGCAGCGGCCCTTTTGGCTCTCAGACTCCCTCCTTCCTTCCCTGTCACCTTGATGGGCACCACCTGGCTCATGTCTATTGAGGCTGGAGGGAAGTAAAGCTTGGCTCACGGACACATTTGAACCAAAACTCTTAAAAATGACACATCTAATTTACAAGTATTGTTTTACTATAGAGGAATAAAAGGCTCCGTAAACGATTGTGCCATTGTTATCGCAATTATGCGTCAAAAATCGAATTAAATTAAGTTTAGCTTAACACAAGTACACGAACATAAAACATCGATAAATCGTATATAAGCAAAATATATTTGTCAATTCGCTCACACTGAATTTATCAGAATTCATCAGAAAACCGTTAGACAGTAACGTGCTAGCAAGAAAGCGCTAGCATATCAATGTTGTCCTATTGCACTTATGGCCATGAGTCCAGTCCGCACAGAAAACACACACGCATAGACAACATGTGACAACAAGAGAAAGCTAGAAACACTCAGAGGTGTGTGTGTCCTTCTAAATAGCTACTGCCTTCATTGTGAATGACTGAGGGAGTCCTGACCTGCCCTCTGGTGGGTCTTGCGGTGGGAGCTCTTTTCCTTGCCCTTGCCGCGGCCAGCCGCGAGCTTGGTGGGGATCTTCTGCTGCACTGCGCCAGGCTTGTGCGCCTGGTTGGTGGTGCTGATCAGGTGGATGGGCACCTCTTCTTTCACCGGCGGGGGAATGATGCTCTCCTTGCGAGGGGGCACCATCGGGGGCACTTCAGAGACACCCGATACCAGGATACTGGGGGTCCTGGAGGTCAGGGCATCCCCTCGAAATAACTGGGTTAACTGGGGAACGGAAGGGTGACTTTATTCATGGTGGAAACACATGCTGCAGGTCTGTAGTGTCAGGGTGAGTGGCACGCCTCAGTATACTGTATGGCCACCTCAGTTTACTGTATGGCCGCCTCAGTATACTGTATGGCCGCCTCAGTATACTGTATGGCACGCCTCAGTATACTGAATGGTACGCCTCAGTATACTGTATGGCCGCCTCAGTATACTGTATGGTACGCCTCAGTATACTGTATGGCACGCCTCAGTATACTGTATGGCCGCCTCAGTATACTGTATGGCCGCCTCAGTATACTGTATGGCACGCCTCAGTATACTGAATGGCACGCCTCAGTATACTGAATGGTACGCCTCAGTATACTGAATGGTACGCCTCAGTATACTGTATGGCCGCCTCAGTATACTGTATGGTACGCCTCAGTATACTGTATGGCCGCCTCAGTATACTGTATGGCCGCCTCAGTTTACTGTATGGTACGCCTCAGTATACTGAATGGTACGCCTCAGTATACTGAATGGTACGCCTCAGTATACTGTATGGTACGCCTCAGTATACTGTATGGCCGCCTCAGTATACTGTATGGCCGCCTCAGTTTAC
>JAODLL010000009.1:3559193-3571378 GCA_026546735.1 Forbesichthys agassizii
TGTATGGCACGCCTCAGTATACTGTATGGCACGCCTCAGTATACTGTATGGCCGCCTCAGTATACTGAATGGTACGCCTCAGTATACTGAATGGTACGCCTCAGTATACTGTATGGCCACCTGCAAGGCTGGGTGTGCCATGTGTGCCATGTGTGTGTTTGTGTCATCTCATTGAAATCACTGCCCCGGCCAATCTTGTATTGTATATCACTGACATCATAGCTGTAAAATGTATCTCTTCTATAGAACAATGGGTCCAAACCAGCAGTGGAAAACATATTCCTCTCAAAATGTTAATTAACGACACTCAAAAAATGAATCATCCTTATTTTGGATGTAACGCTATCTGGAATGAAACTGTATGAACATATGGTGTGCAAAGTACTTCAGTTCCGATACGATCGCTCTACGATTCACACACACACAAAAAATGCTGATCCATTATATAATCCAAGGACAATCATACTTCTGTTTTTAAATATGGTGAAATATAGTTACCGTGGACTTTATCATGACAATATCGTTATTGTGGATACCGTGAGTCTGTATCGGTGTGGCCACACTCCCAATGCTGCCATTAACAATGGACTAAATAGGAACAACAACATGTGATGCTACCTGGGAGGGCTCCTGCATTAGCCTGTAGTAGCCCGGGCTGTGAGTCATGCTCATGTGCTTCTTCAGCTTCATCTGCTGGTCCAGCCGCTCCTTCTCCACCTTCTGCGTGGCGTCCCTCAGCCTCTCAAGGTCCTGCTGGTAGGCCCTCTTCTGCTCCTCCAGCGCCTCCTTCTCCTGCATCAGCCGCTCCTCCAGCCTCCGACACTCCTCCTCCCTGCTCTGCAGCGAGGCCTCCTCGGCCTGGGCGGCGGCCCTGTGGCGCTCCCTCTCCTTCTCCCAGCGCTGCTGCTCCTGCCGCTGCTGCTCCTGCAGCCGCTGGAAGCTGGCCATCTCCTCCTTCTGCTTCTCCAGGTTGCGCTGCTTCTCCTGCTCCAGCAGTACGTGGCTGCGGGGACGGCCGGGGCGCTCCAGCAGGGAGGCCAGGCGAGCCTCCGTCTGGCTGTCCTGCAGGGCCAGGGTAGCCTGGGGAGGGAGGGGGGGGAGAGGGGGGAGGGGGTAGTGTCTCGAGGTCAGGGGGTTCCAGCACCTGGTACACCTGTGTACCTCTGCCTTGATGCCTAAAGCCTGATTCATACTTCAATGTAATACTGTAGGGTCACTGCACAGGCCGCATAGGCTACTAAGCACACCGTCTACAAGATATAAAAGCACGTAGCTACGCGCAGGTCAACCGCAGGATTTCATCAAAAGATGATTGGTTTGGTGGAGAAGGGAGGGATTTACTATGCAGCCAGCACATGCCAGAGTCCTTTACAATTAAGAAGCAGACATCAGCACTAACAAATATGATTTCAGAACAAGCAGGCCAATATTAGGGCCAAAACAAGGAATTTACAATCACTCCACCACGTCCAATAACGACAAATCGGACCATGAATAAAATATTTTTATTTCTCGGGTGAACGATACAATAAATAATTTCCAAGGGTAATTGTTGACAGAATACCAGCATTAATATTTAAAAAAAAGAACGATGTACTGCGTTTCTCTTTTAGTTAAACGAAGAGTTTGGTTAGTCTCTCCGTTTCTGTTCTATACATTATTGATCTTATGAACACTATATGCTGAAATCCAAAGATTATTTTCTGCTCCTTAATTTGACTCACTGGAAGTCGCTTTGGAGCTATAGTAAGTCATTCTCTTGCCAAATTTGACACCTCTCCATTAAATGCCATAAGATGCTCCCACAGAAGCTCTGTCAACACATTGGAAACACATTGCGAAGGCTAGGGCATTGTTGTTGTGCGGTCTGCACCACTTGTTTTTGTTCCAATTAACGGAGCCAGGGCTGTGTAGAAGTACTGCATTATTTGTTCAGTACTCACACAGTAAGCCAGTGGACTGTGAGGATATATTTGTATGGAAATAAATTATTTGGTGAATTTGACAAAAAGTGGATTATCTCGCCTACTACACTAAAGTGTGCTACATTACTTAATTGTACTGGTGATTGGTCACCAAACTAAACTTATTGCAACGCCTTTCCTAACTAATCATTGTATTATTGCATGTAGATAGGCAGAATCTTTTGTATCTTTGCTTTACCAGTTTACTTTTAATAAAACAATTTTAACAGGTCTTTCATTCATGATTCATTTCACTGTAGTTGTATGATTTCTGTGTGGTTCAGCTTCTTACCTGCAAGCTGTATAACTTGTCTGAAAGCATCAGCACCATGTAATAGAGCTGAGGAGAAACATGTGTGAGTAATGGTGGATGTTCATATTGTTCTGGGACAGAAGATGTAATCATAGAGGACTTACCTTTGTATTAGGAAAAGGGTTTGAGCTGCAGTTGCAATGTGCCACAGGTATCTCAGTATCCACCTTAAACCAGAATGGTTCATGTTTTTACATCACACACTGTACTGGTAATCTGTCCCCACAGTAAACAGTGTATCTCAGAAGCCCCTCTCACTTACAGACAGTTCCAGACTCTCCGAGTGGCTAATTTCACGGAGGTCGGGGTTAGAGGCAGAGCGCTGCGCACTGTCCGCCAAATGACCGCCATCGCTGCCGACTGGCCACTCTGCAAACACCTGGTCTGAGAAGAGGAAGTCACACAAGACATACAAGCCTTCTCCAACTTTAGAACTGCGGGCCTCTATGTAGGAGTGGAACAGAAGCAGGCTTACTTTCCATGGGATTGAGAAGGGGCTTTTTGTGGAACCCAGCGAAGGTCTCAGCTCTCCTGAGTAACGCTCCTTGCCCTTGGCTGCCCTCCGACTGCTGGTCTGAACTCGACAACCTTGACAAAACCAGGCTCTGAAGGTTCTCCACTAGAGATACAAGATATGGTTCATATGTTTTATTTAAAACCTTCCTAAGACATTGTATACGATAGTTATGATGTGACTGCAGCTGGCCATACAGTAGGGATGGATCATTCACTGATGCAGAATGTAATAAATACAAAAACGTATATAAAACATATAAATACATTAAAGTGACCATCTGTGGAAGATGTAAAACATAAAATATGCTTTACAATCAAATCAAACAAATCAAAAGAATTGACCTACATTGATAGACATATGTGTGCTTTCTAGGGATGGTAAGATTCACCAGCACAAAAGTTCACGATGCGATTGCCCGATATACAGTAAAAGATGTGTGCATCGAATGCATGGGATGAATTCGGGACGCATTGTTTCTAACACATCTTTAAAGTAGTAGAAGCCCAATGCCTTCTTTATTATTTAGAAATGTGACCAATAATTCAATTTTCAGAGTCATATTCCTCCTCTCTCATATCCACTGCCGACAGTGGCCAAGTCTCACACGAGTTGAAAGCGTGTCTTGGAGGAAGATGTCCACGTTCCATAGAATTGCTACAAATCAAATGTTTGTATCGGATCATGGGCAGTGTCACATGTGCTTCAGCAATGGAGATGCGTGACATCATTAATGATGACGCGTGTGTGTGTGTGTGTGTGTGTGTGTGTGTCCTCTACCTTCAGTCACAGCTTCTTTGAGGATCGTCTCCCTCTGCTGAATGTCGTCAACTCGAAGCAGCAGTCTACTCTGGGGGGCTTCAACTCCCGTCATGGCTTCTGAGAAGTCTGTGAAGGCCTGCAGCTTTTCTGTCAGGCTCTGGACTATCAGTACATCTTTCATCCTTAGAAACTCTGGACACACACACACACACAACATACAACACGCCGACTACGTTAATATGCATAGGATTTATCAAATAATCCTTCCAATTAAAAATCATATTGTTCTGATGGGTAAGAACTTGCTTCTATCTTTGCAGTATGGCATTACTGGTGTATTATGACACATCATAATGTTACTGTAATAACTATGAGTACAATGGTATGGTCCAAGAGGAAGGGGAAATACACCAGGGTTCCTCATAAGCGATGCATCCTGTATAACCCAGCGCACTGCTTTCAAGTGAACCCAAAGCCACAGATAGGCCCCTCTCTTGCACCTTTGTATTCTTTGACTTTGGCATCCAAGAGCTCTTGATCCTCAGAGAAAACCTCCTCTCCATCAGAACACCTGGAACACCAGGAACATCAGGACAGAGAGCTTGATTCTTCATTTCTATTATCTTATAATGTTCAATTATATTTTGCCACTGCAGATAATACATGTGATGATAATATGCACCACAAACAGTGATCTGGGAAGATCTGAGGCGCGTGTACAAGTCCTTACTTCCTACCTATCGACAGTAGCTCGTATGAGGCCCATCCAGGCATCACGCTCCTTTCTGGAGCCAGCGTAGAGCTTGTACATCTCCGGCTTGCTGGAGGAAGCGCAGATGAGGAACATGCCTTTATCCTCTTTGGCCACCTCCCTTACGATGAGCCTCTGGAGAGGCACCACTGGCGGCTTGTCCTGAAGCAAGGGGGAGAAAGAAGAGCTACATCTACGGGCTATATCTACGAGATGACTTGAGAAGACCATACAGTACAAGGTTAAACTGACCATACCATGGATGCAAACACCAGCTTCTGGTCCTTTTCCTGGAGGAGGAGGAGAACATCTGACAGAAGCACCACAAGAATGTCTGTGGAGGAGGTAAAGAAAGAAAATGAGTCTAGAAACTAGAAACTAGAAACGTGTGAAGTCTTATTTTAAGGAGTATATCTATCAAGAGAGATCACACTGTCATCTTTGCTGTATTTCTAATATCTTGACTATTGAATACATACAGTATGTATCTATAGACCTTTGTGTTTCCCGGAGGGAGCTTTCCAGGTGAGAGTGGCCTCTTTTAGCAGTGTTCTAGTGACCAGGTCCTCCCTACGAATGAACTGGCCGTCCTTGGTGTAGCCCCGAGACTTGGGCTCCAGACGGAGGCTAATGTCCCGCAGCCTAACAGCCTTCTCATAGGCTTCCACCTGGACATCCACCTGCATGATGGTGTCCTCGATGAAGTCCAGGGCCTGCACCAGAGAGCCATGCTCCTCTGTGTTTGCTGGACAAGGGAGGGACAAGTCATTCGACGCACTGAAAGAAGCTTCGGTTCAATCTTCTGATGAGATACAGTTTCACAAAGACTTACCTGTGCTATTACCATGGACATAAAGCTGTATGTGCACGTCATATAGCCTACCGTTTGACCCAGATTAATACTGGGCAATAGGCCTACAGCTCTACGGTTTTTGGCAGAACACCCCCAATCCCTTCCACATTATACAGGATTGTTAACTTTGTATTTTATACATTTTATTTTAATTCTAGTATTTAGCAGAAAGAGAACTTTGTCTGCAATCGGCATGAAATTCCATGGCTGCAAATTAGCAAAAAGTATACGGTCATTGCATTTGGATGTGAATTAGAAGACCACAGTTGGATTAGGTTTAGTAACATTCAATTAGAACTAAATTAAATCGTATAACCCTTGACTGTTGTTAGCGATAACATGTTTACATTAGTCATGAAAAATACAAATCTAGATATAGACTACACGTGTGAGGTGTGTATCTGCTTACCTTCTGTGTTTTGGATGATGCGTTCTACAAGGACAGGGTACTTTGAGATGCGCTGAGTCATTAACATAAAACAGTCAGGGACACTCAACCTTCTCACTATAGACCACTGTCCTATTTTCTGTGGAAGCAGAAAAATGGGAGTTTAGTGATATGTGTGTATCTGTATCTGTGTATTTATTATGTCCAACTCATCATGCACAATGGTGGTTAGAACAAGAGTTAATATCAATGCTGTGCACTGCTGTTGTCTGTGGTCATTTAGCCTGCACGATTCTTAACAACCCCGTTTGAGTAAACAGGCCTACAAAATCACAGACACACAGTACATAGCTTTTCTCAAAGCCGCCCATTAAGCTAATGTAGTTTCACATTGAAATGATATGTTTGGTGCACTGTGCCAGATGGAGCATCTAATACACTACCCATTGAACCTGGACTGTAGACAGTTTACCTTAATGAGGTTCTGGAACTTTTTGTTGTTCTGAAGCTGGTCTTTGTAGAAGCTGAGAGCGTCATTATGGTGACTGCAGAACTTGCCATAAACCTCCTTCATTCTTTCCCCCAAATCACCTGAAAACTATACAAACATCTGGTTAAAACTATACCTCCAAAACCATTATAATGATCATCACAATCAACATGGGATTCTGCTGTTAAAGCTACAATTCCTTCTATATTTCTGCACAGGTTTGGTGTTACGGTTCAGAAATATAAGAAATTAAATGTGAAGTTACTGTATGTTGTTATAGTAACAACTGAAACCTTAAACCCCAGCATTAACATAGCAAAGCACTGTGTACAGTCAGTCATACCAATGTCAGTTGAATGCCAAATGCATCTTTCCTGAGCCGTTAGGTCAATAACACCCTCGTCTATTCCCTTTCACCTACCATCTGCCATACAGTTACTCTGTACACTATTAGTTTAACACGACAGTAAGGAGCGAAAGGGACATGATAAATATGGAGAAAATATATTGGTTTACGGTCCATCAAGTAGTGTAAATATGGGATCATTTTCCCTATGTGATTCTGCCCCTATATTTAGGGAAGGACACTAAAAAGTCAGGGTGGGGTTTAACAAAGTTAAATATCGCTTTAAATAATGGTGCCCAGCCCAATTTACTATAGGCCTGAAAATGGTTTTTGTCATTAAGCAGACTAATACAAAGCGGCTTACAGTACAATTGGAGTGAAGCAAGGCATCATGCAGAGACAGACACCTAGACCATTAGGTTAGCCTTGCATGACGCTAATCAGTCACAGCTAACATTAGCCGATTAGCAATAGCAGTGTACCTCACAAGCAAACACAGTTTGGTATGGAACTATACAGTCCACCTCTACGGTCACTCTTGTACCTGAGAGATGAGTATATCCCCCAGCTGTGTGATCAGGTAGTTGTTAGGACTGCCCTCCTCCAGAGCTTGTTGCCGACGGGTTTTGAGGCAAGACAGGAAGCGCTGGTGGAGGGCCAGAAGGATGTCCAGGGCAGGGAAGAGCTTGCCCAGCCTGGCCTCATCCATCTGTAGACCCTCCTTCAGCTCGTGCATGTAGAGGGAAATAATCTTCAAGGTCCGCACGTAGTGCATCTCTGTCTTTATAAACTCTAGGAAATGGAGAGGGGGGAACTTTAATATGATCTTTAAAACTTTTGTTAAGTATCATTATGTCATTTACTTTGTGGTAGAGATCGCATCATAATACAGAGACTTTTACAATATTCATAGATTTATTTATATTACTTTTCTTGGCAGTTACTTGGTTAAAAACACTTGAATGAGAATAATTTCTTACTGGCATTAAAATTTAAAAGACATCCATTTATCACAGGTGCTCAATCATCTCTGCTGTAATAATAATAAACAACCTTTTTAACAGTTCTGAAAAGGTCATATAAGCATAAAGACTGTCTTCTCATTTAGCCTGGATTTAAAACTTTCCCTTGTCAAACTGGTAGAGCCCTTATCCACACAGTGTTTTCAGTTAACGTGGCCAACCTCATTGACATACACCTTATTCTCCTACGACAGGTTTGTTAGCAGGGACTAACTGACACCTTCATGAATAATCTGAGGATAGTTTTGCATTATAACAGAAATATGTGAATTTGTCTAATCAACTACAATCATTTAAAAACACCCGTGGGGTTTCCAGGGCTTTGCCAGTTGTGGGAATTCAAATTGTCCCTGTTTACAGGCCATTAAGAATATGTACCTGTTAGCCCTTTTGGCTTACACATTGCATACTTCAGATGTTGAGCATGTGCACTATGCTGTGCTTCCATGGGGTTAGTAAAGCTACACCACCTAAAAATTTGGCAAAACATTTCAAATTCACACTTTCATATACGTATATTATTATGAAAGCTACAACCACTATACACATATAGTATGTATATTGGGAACACCTGTCTGTGCATATTTGACCCATGCACTCTCCTCCCTATCCCAAGTGTATAATGTAACTCATGAACCTACCAAACATTGGCCAAAATAATACTGATAAACACCATGGAATATTTTATTGACATAAAACTAAATGAGAATAACTAGTACTGTATTCGTGTTTATTGAACCATCTCAACCCAGCCCCCACACTAAGTACTGCTTGTAAAACAGTAGGGCTTCTGGATTATTGGGGGGGGGGGGGGTCATAAAAACACAATCATAATCATGATTATTTTGGTCTAGAGTGAAATCACAGTTATTTAACATGCTTACTCATTGACTTTGGAAAGATGTTGCAGTTACTGTACTTAAGTATACTTTCGCCCGTTGATCATTCACCTTCACCCTGGGAGGGGCGAAAGTATATACGCGTGTGTCATTAATAACACAAAATAATAGTTTACTTGCTAAACCTATTGTGCAAAATAATACTTTTTCTCGAGTACATTGTTTTTGTGACCGTTAGAAGACTAAATTGAAATTGCCATTAAAAGCCCAGCCCTATATAACAGTATTTGTAGCGAACTCTATGATTATTATTATTATTTAACATGGACCCACCATAAATGACATCTTGTCTGTTGACAGCCTCTTTCGGCAGATCCTTGAGGTAGTCCTGGTCCACAACAACGCTCCAGGACTCAGCCTCCAGATCTTGGGCATCACACTCCAGATCAGCCCTCAGCTCTGCATGGTCATCTGAATAAATACAACCATGTGAAAAGTGGATTAACTACTTCACAGACCATCTCATAACTCTATGCAGGCCAATATACAAAATATTACATGTACAGTACAGCAATGACGTACCTCAAGAATATATGAAAAACTCATTTTAATAACAAAGCATAGATGTGTGTGTGTTTGTATGTATGTATGCACATACGTACAACCAGTCAAAAGTTTTAGAACACCTCCATTTTTCCAGTGTTTATTAAAATGTACGGAGTTTAATGTACTCTGAAATAAAAAGCATAGAACAAATAAACAATTGGAGCAAAAAAAAAAAGAAATAACGGAATAGTTTTGTTTAACAAAATTGTAGCAACCTTTGCAGATATAGAACAGCCAAACACACTCATGGCATTCTTGCTACAATGGAAATCAATATTGTTCGTAAAGTCCTTCCCAACACTGTTGCAGAAGTTCCCACAAATGTGTTGCACTTTTAGGTTGCTTTGCTTTCACCCTTCTGTCCAGTTGATCCCAAACCAGGTCTATGTTAAGTCTGGATACTGTGCTGGCCATTCCATGATTGATTTGCCTACCATCTTGTTATTTTCCTCTAAGGTAGTTCTGACATAGCCTGGAGGTATGTTTTGGGTCATTATCTTAATGAACCCCTGACCAACTAGGCGTATACCAGAGGGTTTTGCATGGCACTGCATAATGCTGTGGTAGCTGTAAGTCGCCGACTCTGGATCCAGCAAAAGATCACCAGACCATCACGCGTCCTCGTCCACGTTTGACAGTTGGTGTCACACTCAGAGGAACCATCCTACTACTCGACGTACAAAAACCCTGCGTGATGAACCAAAGATTTCTTCCAGTCTTTAGTAGTCCACATGCAGTGCTTCTTGGCCCAGGCAAGCCATTTTCATATTTTGCCATATAAGCAATGGCTTTCTTAAAGCCACTCGACCTGTCAAACCTGCAGCTCGATGTCAGCTGAAACTGAGACTTGCTTACTTCGACCAGTGTTAAGCTGTGCTTGAAGCTGTTGTCCTGTTAGCCGCCTATCACACAAGCTGTTGACTCTCAGAAACTAGTTGATGCTGTTGTGGCTTTGGGTCTGCCAGACCTCTTCCTGTCAGAGTTTCCTCCAGTTTCCAAGTGCCTTTTGATGGTGTAGGAAACTGTACTCACTGACTCCTTGGCTTTCTTTCTCTGGAGGAAAGACCTACACTTTTAAGGGTTATAATGGTCTGTCTGTCTTCATTTGTTTATTGCCTTTTTCTTGCCATTATGAGAGCAATATACTACTTCCTGCAGTACAATACTGTCCAAATAATGCTTATGAAGGTGTAGTAACACAGTCTGTTCCAATACTGCTTTTATACAGAGCGTTTGTAAGTAATAAACAATAGTTGGGACACCTGTAGGAATTATTAGCATCAACTTTCAAGGCTTAATTTACTTCCATTGCTGCAGAACATCTGTAAGTTATTAACCCATAACTTGTTCCCTGAAAAAGGCCTTTTTGTATAACTCTGAAATGTACATTATTTTTCTTTTTTTTTGGTACCTAAACTATAAGTTTTCTGGCAGTTTACCACTTACCTTTGTACCATTTCATGTTATTCACTGGACATGCTGCTTACGTTTCAATAAAAACTTGAAAAAATGTGGTTCTAAAACTTTTGACCGGTAGTGTACATACACACACACACACACAGTGGATATAAAAAGTCTACACACCCATGGTAAAATGCCAAGTTTTTGTGATGTAAAAGAATGAGACAAAGATAAATCATGTCAGACCAGGCTAGCACATGGCATTTGAAATATGAATGTTCCTCAACACAAGCCCATCAAGAAAATAAAACTATAATATTAATCTCAACCCGAAGGCACACATTTTCAAAGTGGACAGGCCGTTGTGATGGAGGTAGAGGACCTGTCAACAGGTCCTCATCCCCGTTATTAAATACAACGAACGGCTGACCTTCTACGTTGCCGTGTTCATTGGTGAAGGGGGCCAGCAACGACTCAGAGTCCTCAGAGAAGAGCCTGGCTCGCATGCCATCGACCTCATCCATCTCTGCTGGACGGGCGCTACCGCTGGAATGCAGTGAAGAGATAGGAGTTAAGATAAGAGGGACATTCTGTTGAGCATTTCACTGTATTTATATTATATGCACGGAGAACAGTAAGCTAGCGAACTGTGAGGAGATATTTGTTGAATAAGACAAAAAGTGTATCAGCTTACATTTAGCTTGCAATAGCTGACTATACCTTTAATTTTTAAAAGCTGAAATATGTCGCAGGTTGAGAGAGAACATTATCTAAAAAATGGTGGTCACTCTTTTAAACATTTGAGTGTTTCAACACAAGACATACGGTCGAACCCGCAACCTAAAACAACAACATTTGATTTTAAAACATAAAAAAAAGAAATGTCGGTTAAGGACCTTAACACAGTCAAAATGTCCTGCACAACTTTCATATTGCTTTAAAATAGTGCAAAGGTCCTGGCTTGGCATGAAGCATTCACTTACCTTGGGCTCGTATGGATGATGGAAGTGGAAGAACGTCAGACAGTAGAGTTCTGAGGTGATTGCCATGCCTAGACTGAAGACATGACGGGCTGTGGAAAGAAAGCAATGTGTATTGTGTAGGGGCAGGGGTAGAGAGTAGTGTGCACAGAAGGAAGGTGCGGGAAGGAAAGAACTTCTGTTCAGAGTTTCTTATCAAAACAATAGCAATTTTGTAAAGACATCTTTCATAATTTTAAGGCAAACATCTGCACTTAATCAAGAACTGGACCTTAAAAGTGTGAAAGAAAGTGTCAAACAAACAAAGCCTTTCAATATGTTTTCTACAATGACAAGTATCTTTTCCAGCAGCACAGTCAGTACCTATCAAATCGCCGCAGGTGAGTTAGCAAAGTAGGACCTTCCTGTTATTTGGTTCCATTTTGATTTAAAATAAAAAAATTAAAAAAAAACAAGAACTGCTGAAGATAACAACACTGATTAAGAAAATGTCATAGTGCTGTAGCAAACAAAAAGAAGCCTGTAAAATATGGAGTCACACTGGCTTCAAGACTCGTACCACTGTTTGTGTCAGACAAGGCTCTAAAGGATAGAACAGTTGCCTGGGACAGCACACATACAGGAACACATACAGGAATGTGAAAAGCAGTTAATGCTAACAATATGACAGGCTCAGACATAAAATAGTGATAGAAACCAGTCGAGTAGTACAGTGTGTCTACGTTGCCAATGCAAACGCCAACATGTTCATTTAGGCTAGTTCCTCCCTCAAAGAAATAGCCATAAACCATGGCAGATATCCAATCAAGTTAGAGCATTTAAAGAAAAAACACTGAAACTAATTGGATAAAATATACAAATGACCAATGCCATTTGAATTAGGGGTGCACAATATATTGATTCAGTATCGTTATCGCAATATCACGTTGCGCAATATCATATCGAAAATGTTGCAA
>JAODLL010000009.1:3584524-3594634 GCA_026546735.1 Forbesichthys agassizii
GGTTTGGGGTCCCCTGCTGGAGCTGCTGCCCCTGCAACCCGACTCTGGATAAGCGGATGAAGATGGATGGATGGATGTAGGATAATTGAAGCATGGCATCTGTCAGTGGCTGTCAAAATTGAGTTATGCACTGATTTCAAATGTTTGAGAAATATTATTTTATATTACTATTTTAAATATAGTTGTATTTCACTCTATAAATTATAATACTATATGTGCATGCAATGGTTTTTATTGAGGTTTTACATAATTATGTTTTTTTCTATTATTTTATAAGAAATAGTTCTTAGCTGTAGTTTGCAACCGTCTACATTTGGGCGTTGCAAGCCATTGTAAATGGACATTTTTATGGGAGTTTGTTCTCAGAATGTGCACCTGAGAGAAAATACTTATCTTTTCCATCCCCAAACTATTTACAATTCGGCACCTGTTGCTGCTGTTCTCATTCTCAACATTTGCATGTTATTCCATTTCTCGAAACAATTCATACAAACAGCACCACACAATAGATTACCTGTAAAATCCCGTAACTTGCTCAAAATAATTAGTCTATCTCTCAAGCATAAACGTCAATGAACATGTCAGTGGCATCAGAATGACAAGTTTGTGTCAATGTTAACCAACACGTTAGTGAAAATGCTTAGGCATGTACTCAATATAACAGTGTGCTAAGCATTTTCTGATGTGAACATTCAGCTAAGGTTTTGATGACAATGATTGAAAATGTACAAGGCTGCACATTTTATGTATGTTATGTATATTTCAACAACAGTTACACATCACAATGTGGGAAATTGATTTCAAGAGATTTGACAGAGTTCACATTTATGCTTTATGCATACTGTATACTGTTCATACTATAATTTGTTAAAGATTTCATTGCAATCAATACAAAAAACGAGTAAACGCCCAATAACTGGACATGGAGCCTTTCAAATACTGTAGGTGAAGATGTCAAGATTCCCATAAAAGCAACTAATCAATTAAAGGCACACAAAATAAATATCTATTAGAAATTAAAAAAATATTCTTAACAGATTATGGATGTATGTGGAAAACAAACTTTTTGGATGTAATGATTTATGTAATGTACTAATGCTCAGATAATTTGGAGTAGGGTAAAATTATTCATCACAGGGTCAGCATAATACATTTTTATCAACATGACATATGCATTTGAAAATGTAGGAAACGGCAGGCATTCATTTGCATGAAAATGTCAAAACATTTGCAATTTATTCAAAATAATGAGGAATTGCTTTTATGTGCTCAATTGAATTGATGTCGAGGTTGAACAAGTCGTTTTGAGAATCTAAATTATTTCCAAAACCAAAGTTAAACCAAATGAAAAACTATGAAAACTAAACTATAAAATCACTAGAACTATTGTATGTAATGATCAATATTGTGAATTAACATGTAAAAGACAATGTGTTGAGATAATTTGGGTGGTTTATTTAATGATACAACTCTTACAAGATAAATTAGACCTCTTCTCAGGACTGAACCTTGATTAACATCACCCTCCCCAGGTCAGTTTTGTTATACCCGTTTGAATCACATGCACCTTTATGATTGGTTTTGCATATGCTCAGCAAAACCAATCATATTATCACCAATCATGCGGAGTATATGCAAGTATCCCATATAAAAGGAAATTTAACCTGATAGGATATTTTTTATAATAAAACATCATGTTTCCATAACTATTGAAAGTGAATGGGCAACATGTTGGACTGCTACTGCTGCCTCCATGTGGCTAGTAAGTAAACACTAATCAACTGAAATTAATAAATATGCTATCGGTGCATTAGTTAACTGATATATATTACATAATTAACTGGTTTAACATTGTAGATATCAAGCATACAATATAGGACCACGGCCTAGATATCCACGGGTATCCATTTATATAAACAAAACAACCTAAAGGTATTACTAAACATTAGAAGAAGTGTAGCTGGTTTTGATTTGTTGAGCTATTTGTTGATTTTCCTCTTGGAGACACACCCTTATCACTCAAATAACTACCATTGGCATAAACATGAAACAGATTCTGGGAACATCTGGAACCCACACTCAAAAACAAAGCGATTCAGACAACTCAATGTACAATAAACCTTTAATAAATAGTGTGTCATTAGTTTCCCGTATTTACAACTCATGTTGCCGTTTTCATTTGTTGGCTACTTTCAGGCACACAGAGGGGCTCAGGCCACAAACCACATTATAGGCCACTATAAACTAAGAGTGGCTAGCAGGTAAGTCTTAAAGAAATGTATAACTGCACCATACAACTAAATAGGACAAGATCTGGCAATCTCCTCGAGCAACACATACTGTATATATACACATCAGCTGCATGTACTTGTTCATTTTGTACACGTACAGTCATTTGCTTTGGAGCTGGGTGTACATGGGCTGGTGCAGAATCTTTCCAATTGATGCACAATCTAAATTTGAAGGGTTTACGTACGTGTTGGTCCAATATGCGCAAAAAAAAGGTTGAAATCAAATTGTGCCATGTCTTACTACACATTCCGGTAACATCCTAGTGCGGGCATATTAAGGATTTGTCGTACAGTGTGTTTATAGATAAACATGTACAACTTGCTTGAAACATTCAATAACTAACTAATTCACAGAAAACCTTTAAAAACTAAAAAAGTGAAATGCTTGTTAAATTAAATCTGTAAAAGATAAAAGAAAAACTCATCACAATTTTGAAGCGATTCATAAAAATGACTAGATCGCGGTGGAAAATGCTATAAATAATAGCATTTAAACTTTAATCTTCTGCAATTATATTTTAGACAAGTGGAAATAGCAATGTCCAAAGCAGTCTCACACACGCACACATAAATAGTACAAAAATGCAACCAGAAACTTTTGGCACAAAACAAATGAGTGAGCAAAATTTCAGTTAAATATCTTGAAATTGAGTGTCTAACAGTCAAGATTAGGTCTTGATTTGTTATTTCAATGCACTTAAGGCATTCAATATAATTAAGTGTTCAAAATGAATATGAATAAATTTGCAACAGCAAAGGTTTAGGGGTTGTTGGTGCAGTATTCCAAGTTTCAGACAAGCACAAAGTCCAGAGATGCCCGTTGTGGTAGCCTAATTATTAACTTTTTGTGGTAACTTGGTCAAGGGAGTATTCTAACCCATTTTACTCTCATCCACTTAACATTTAACGGTCTTTAAAGTTGTTTAAAAAAATAAAATAAAAAAAAAAATATATTATGCAAGTTGTGTTTTTTTTTATTACAGCAGCTCAAGCAATTCCACTGAAAACAAATTCTAGTTTTGAATTAAACCAGATCAATAATATCAGTCAACCCAAACAGAAAAACTGGAATGCGGAGGCGTAAGGCGAATTAATCCTTTTGACAGCCTCGTTTGGTGCTAAAATTTAGGAAGCTAGATATTAATTATGGTGAGACAAATGAAGTTGTGACTGAATAAAATGTATGTTGAGGCTCCGATAGGAGCGATAGCAGAAGATTACTGATGCCTCTCAGACCCTCAGAAGTCTTCATATAGGTTGATGTAATTGTGATATAGATATATATACTGTATCTTAAGTCACTTCAAGGCAACAATTGTTTTCTTAATAAAAACTTTAAACACAACTAGCCTTCAGTCTGAACAGATAAAAATGTACAACCCAAATGGTACCGCTTATCTAGCGAGGCAGGTAAACAATAAATCAAAAATCGGTTCTGGCTAACCAAGTAGTCTCTTGAGACACCTCTGCAATATTAAACTAAACAGTGGTCTTGGGAATCAAATTGACCAAAATCTCTCCCATTTAAAAAAGGGTTTTCTTTTCTGCGCTGACTGATCAATCCCATTATAGATAAAGTGATGTCTCTTCAAAAGGGCTTTGGAGAGTCTAGTCTCATGGGTACACAGTCAGTTCTTTCATGTTGTACACATAATATACAGGAAGACCTGTGTTCCCTCATCGGACATCTAGACAAAGCCTTAGTCACAACGAGAAGCGTCATAACTGACATTAGCTTGTAAATGACCAGTAGACGGGTGCACAACTAACCGTTTGCTACACCTTCGTTGGACAAAAAGGACACATTTGCCACTGAACAGGTTACATAGAAACACAGGGATTTAGTAACAACTAAGATAAGCCAATCACACCAGCTAAATCACTTTGCAGGTGTGCTCGCAGTTTTTCTGCTATACGCTCTGCCTGGTTCCTGACTTCCAGAAACCACGGGTAAGAGTCCAGCTCAGGCAGGTTCGCATCCCCCACACACAAACCGCTGCAGCCACCTCCACCCCACCCCCTCCCTTCCCCAACCAAAGAAAACACCCCCTCAAACCTCTTCTCATACAGGTTCCGTAGAAGGCCCTCAAACCTACTTAGACGGGCTGCTCGGAGGAAAACCACACAGTTTGTGCTGCAAACACACACACATACAAACTGTCCAGGAAGGAGGGGGAACGCGGCGAGGGTGTGTGTGTGTGTATGCGGTGAGAATGCATGGCGTCTGTCCCCCCTCTGCGTGACAGCTGGGGAGGGGGTGTTGCGACAGGACCTGCACCCCAACCCCCGTGGCTGGGGTTATACGCTGCTGTCCTCCAGGAGGGGCTCCTTGCCCTCTGCCCCGCTGCCCTGGGGGCTGTGGGAGTGGCTCTGCGCCCCGTTGCTGTGCTTCTTGTAGGCGCCGGGCCTCGTGCCCGGCCCCGTGTGCTCCGGGATGAACAGCGCCACCAGCACGGACAGCAGCACCGAGCATGCGCCGAACAGGAAGGGAGGACCCGGGATGATGGCGCTCTGGAGGAGGGGGCGGAGGACAGACCGGAGCGGTAAACACACTGGGAGAGATGCAGACCGTAAGACAAGTGACAGACTACACTGATGGACACAGGTCGCAACACACATGCACTGTCAGTGTGTCTGTGGGCTGCCTCTTCAACAGCCCCGTGTGGAGCAGGTGCATCACCTCATCAGTGGGGTTGGCCATGTTGGGTTTGACACCTTTGTCGGAGCCGTCCGTGTCGCTCAGCTCCACGTGGAAAAGGTAGAAGACAAACCCGTAGAGCGCCGGGCCCAAACCGTTACACAGGCCTCGGATACCCGTAATCATTCCCTGGACCACACCTTGGGGAGGGGGGGTGTGAAGGACCAAGACAACAGTCAATTGCATTTTATTATCATTATCATGATCATGATAATGGTGTCCATTTATCTGCTGTATCCACAGAGGCAGGACACTGCTCAGAGGCTCACCCTGCTGGTCAGGGTCAGCGTTGCGTGACACAATGGCGCTGATTGCTGGGAAGGTGATGCTGGACATGGCTGCCACTGCTCCAGCTGCCCACATCATCCTAAAACACAAGTTACACACATTGTAGAACAGGCGATAGTTAATGGTTCTAGAAATTCCTTACATTACCCTGCAATTAAAGCCATTTGAGATTTTATGTTAAAATACTGGCTTGCAAACTCCTTTTAGACTGTAGCTAGGAAAAAGTAGCCTCCCGAGACAGTTTAATGTCGCCGTGAGAATCAGTCTAGAAAGCCTAGGAATCATTTAGAATGAGTCCTGAGTAGCTGTAGTAAATTAACTTTCCAATCAGCTTTGTGTTTACGTATACGGGCGAGGTTTAGACCAGATGGCTCATCCAATCAACTGCCAAGTACCTGCCATTCACAAACAGTTTCAATGTACAGCTCTCCCGAGGTGGACTTCCTATGGCATGTCAGGTTATGGATTAAGGGCTATAGAAGCAAAGTAATTGATTAACTAATCCATATTTGCATGTTATGAAACATGACAATACATTAGCTGTACTGCAACAGAGTAAATTCATTTGAACGTCACTGCACCATTAGTGCTATTTGTTATGTAGCCTTTGCTGCTCTCTGATGGACTGTTACAGTAGTGCAATAACAATGCAAAACAACTAATGTGAAACTGAGGCATGTCAAAGATATGGACAAGACATAGACACGGCTACAGTCCCATCATCACATTCTCCGCAACTGAGATTGTCTATTATATGTTGTGTATAATCCATAAAACTAGAAGGTAATTCATTTGAAACACTTTGAAGGTGCGTGCGGTGAAAGTAGCTGTATGTGCGTGTTGGAGCAGTCGCTCCTTACTGACCATGGCTGGGAGCCAAAGCCATACCAGGCCAGCTGGAGGATCTGGAAGCCCAGGCCCAGTAGGATGGTGTTCTTATTCCCGATGGAGCGCATGAGGATTCCCAGCACTACAGTCTAGGAAAGTATAGCAAACAAACAAACACTGTAGTACCATAAAGTGTAATAGCAGTAGTAAATACCCCATTATGGCACTCTCATAAACACTAGCCCTCTACAGTGATCCTTGACCTACTTCATTTCACTTTATATTACGCATTTCCTGCTCAGTTATAAACGCAAGCTCATAAGCAAAGAGCTTGCGCTTATAACAGAGCAGAAAATGCATAATAGAAACCTTTGAGCTCATGGTGCTTTTTTGAGGACTGAATGATTTGTTTCTAAGTAAGTGAAATGCTTTACCTGAGTATTACCTTGCACCTACCCGACTGTTGATCGGTATTAGTACTGGTCTAGCTGCAAAGTAACTACTCAAACTCATACTACAGTATGACGTGCAAGAGAAGAGCAATGTCCACAAAATATTTGGTTAGGCTGATAATTAACTGAACATATTTAAACTTGAAAGTCCTTCATACATTTTGAGAGAATGTAGCTTTTTATGTTAATATTAATCTGCACTCTTATGCTTTGAAAAGCAGATTCAGTTATTTAAGTTTTTATTAACCGTGTTACAAGGGTAATCAAGCAGTGTCCATTGAAACATAGTGTGTGATATCTGCAAATATCATGAAGCCAGAGGTATACACCCCTAGTTCTAATGATTGGGACTGATGGTCCATGTAATACCTGAGCCAGTATGGAGAGGATCCCCAACACAGCAATAAAGGCTGCCACCGTCTCTGTTGAGAAGCGGATGACCTGAGGGAAAATGAGCATTCACACAAGGCAGGTAAGGACAGAGACATGGTCATAGAACTATAGGGCATGCTCTCCACTGTCAGCGTGAATATAAAGCCAGCATGTATTTCCCCTCTGCGTGTCAGGACGCGTGTGTATCCAGGTCAAATACATTTCTATCCTAATCAGAAGGCAGCCCACTACACCAGACTAGTCTAACCAGTTTAACAGACAAAGACGAACGGTGGTGTGTACACAAACGCAAATCTCCTACCAGTTTGTACAAGGAGGAGATCACTTCTGTCTGTATGTTGAGACAGCCCTACCTGAGCATGGGAATTATATACGACAATTTGGCAGACATCTTAAATGCGTTGTACTGTCCTAGTTTTACGCAGAAGAAGAGCGATACATTGCTCTACTTCTTCAAGTGGCAAAGGCGGGCTGCTCCGCAAACCGCCTTCTCCAATTTGGTGGCAGTGTGTGTGTAGCAGTGAATGGTTGGAAGCCAGTCTTGTCAGCAGCTATTCAGATTGTTCACATTAGGCTGCACGAACACAAACTCTCCTTCACACTTCTCCCCACAATAGAGGAAGTGGGTTTGTCGACGCTGTCTTGTCAGTGTGTGTACGGAGGAGATACTCTATAGTGTGTAGCCAGTTTTGCTTACAAAAGATTACTGATACAACAAGTTACACGTGGGAACCATGGGTCTGGCTGTAGTGTGCAGGCATGCAGTGTGTGTGTGTCTGCGCGTGACACTTCCCATCAGGAAGTGCTCGTGAGGAAGAGGCTTTACCTGTCTGAGATAGAGGAAGAAGCTGGAGTATTGGCCCGCCTCGGGCAAGTAGGAGAGGAACACTGTGATACAGATGAGCAGCACCGTCGAGTCCTGGCCCACCTTACGCAGAGACTGAGAGGAAAAGGTCACACCAGTAGTCGCTTAGTAACTGCCTTCATTTACATACACACACACACAGTTAAGCAGTCTGGGTGGACAAACAACTCATTCTGTGTGACAGGTGACACTGCATATAAACACACATTACACACTATAGAGAGAACACAGTTACTTGCACTTCAACACAAAGTTGTAGTGTAGTGTGACTAGGGCCTACTTAAAAGATAGAAATCATCCGTAGTCACTGGTTGAAAAGATCATACACACCAGTTTCCAACATAAAGCAGTCAATTATGGGTAATTGAATATATAAAAAATGATGTATAGCCAGATTGAAGATTATAGTTAGTTTACATTGGGTGTCCCCAAACCTAAGTGATTTCTCTGAGGACATTAGCTTCTACCTAAAACACTCACAGCCAGCTCTAATACAAACTCACTCACAGCCAGTTCTAATACAAACACAAAGCAAAGTCTTGCATCACATCAGCGACCAGCAAAAAAGGTGAGTTGTGATTGGATTTTTGCTTTAAATTATTTTTCCGTGTACAGTTCTGGGTAAAAAAAAAAAGACGCGAGTTTGATTGCGGGTCGGGTAGGAATGTGGTTGTTGTATTTAACACACATTGAAATAGTAACATAATGTTTTAATCCTCTGACCAATGTGCATCAAAGCGTGAAAAAATATTGAAATCTTTGTTTAGATGGCAGAAGTGCCTTACACTTCCTTTCCCATAACCTCAGTTTGGCCCACTTGGTTACAGTGGCTAAGCCAAACTTTTGCACAGGTGTGTGCATGTAAATATGGAGATTTTCAATGATAGCCTGGTCTGGATGCAGCCTATCAGTCAAGGTAGGGTGAGAGATATTTCAAAGGAAATTATAGCATTTGTGTCATTCTGAAATATCACTCAAGGATTAGCCTACAGAAAGGATTACAATGTGTTTGAGAGCTCCAGGACACACATCAAGTTACCGTTTAGTTAAGACTATTAAATATAGTTAAGAACTATATTAGCAGTAACCGGCATACGAGTTGCGTGCACGAACACTGGTGTGATCTAATCATTTACCATGTTATTGACACTTAAAACAGATAGATCCATGTAGAACTGTGTGGCAAAGCAGGGCTCTCTCCCTACTTTTTCCACATGTGCACCAAAGGTATTTATGAGCGCAGACAAACATTTGATGGCACCTTTGAAATTATATTTAGGCCAAACATCATGGAAATTTTTCCTTTTATATTTTGAGTTTAATTTATTGGGTTTATTGTAAGCTATAATGTTTTTAATATGGTAATGTATATTCTTATTGGCTTGGTCAGGCTCTGTAGGTTGGTTTTAATAAGGAGTAACAGAGGAGACACAGTGGAGGAGACAGTGTGTGATATGATCATGTTTGACTTTACATAAAATAATATAGCATATGTAGTAGGTTTGATCAAAACTGTGACATGGTATGTGTGTATATTTCCATTTAATCATTAGAATGTAGAATGTCTCCTTAATGTGATATGAAGGACAACCTGAACAACTAGACAGCCTAAAGGAATTTTGAGCAAACTCTTTAAATGTTTTCATTGTATTTCAAAATGAAAACTACAGAAACATGTTATTATAACTTCCTATTTATATCAATAATTGTATGAAATGGTTAGAGCCCAAAGAATATCACTATCTGACCGCGTAGGCCTACAGTATGGTAGCTTCACCATTGTTCTCTATAAACAAGTTTTTGCCGTAAATGCACTGCCTGCACACATATGCACAAGTAGGCTATATTAAACTATGGCACATCCATTCGACCTGTCGTCCGCAGGTTTTTTTGTAGACATTTGGCTAGCAGCAACATGGGCAGATGTGTGTATATGTATGTAACTGCATGCACGATCAGTGTTATGCAAACTATTTGAGCAACTTACATCGAGTGCATTGTGCAACGCTAAGTGGAGAAAAAGCTGCCAAAATTATCTGACTCGCAGTGTTCAACCGGCTTTAGCGTCGTTAATGTAACTGACGGGCCGCCACGGGATCGTTAATGTGTGGGAAACACTGAACTCACAGCCGTCCTATATGAACTAACTCACAGCAAGCAGGCCTAGTATATGAACTAACTCACAGCAAGCAGGCCTAGTATATGAACTAACTAACACATGCTAGACGTTTCAAGATGGCGCCAGTGTATGTGGCCTGCCGTCTGACGCATCAAACACTGTTTGTAATTGTATTG
>JAODLL010000009.1:3594734-3617827 GCA_026546735.1 Forbesichthys agassizii
AATCAGGTGTGTTGGAGCAGGGAGACATCTAAAACATGCAGGGCTGCGGCTCTCCAGGACCAGGGTTCCCCACCCCTAGTATACAGTCTCAGCGACCGAATAGATCCCTTACCTCCTTCTCTGTTTGCACTCCTCGTATGGAATGGTAATGTAGAAGCCCTTGTCAAAGACATCGAGGAGAGGCCTGTGGGGAGAAAACCTGCTTTAGTGAGCTCTTAGCATGTTCCTTAACTGACAGAGGGCAACAGATGTATAGCTGCTGTCAGCTCTGGTGCTGGAAAGACACGTGA
This sequence comes from Forbesichthys agassizii, assembly GCA_026546735.1. NCBI lineage: Eukaryota > Metazoa > Chordata > Actinopteri > Percopsiformes > Amblyopsidae > Forbesichthys > Forbesichthys agassizii. The sequence continues at coordinate 3,595,025 of JAODLL010000009.1, forward strand.
CCCACTTGTAGTTGTAAAGGAGGAACCCCTCCACTATGAGAATATGGAGGCCAGCGGTCTCAGGGTCGGACCCTTCAGCGTCGGGTGTCAGGCTAACTCCGTGGGAGCGAGCAAACTTCACTGGGTTCTCGCGCCAGGCTTTCACCGTGCTGACCATAGCCTCCATGTCCATAGCAGTGATCACTGTTAGGAGTGAGACAAAAACAGGCATGGAACAGATGGTGCTCCCTCCCCAATGTTCTCGTGAGACTGGTGAATGACTGTAGCATTCACAGAATTAACTTTAAGACTGTTCACATGTTTAGGATTGAGTGGTTTGTTACCATGGTACAACTTTTGAAATATGCATGGAAAAGGGTACATTACTGCATGGTTTTCCTACGCGAAATCCATTCTTACCATCCCACTGTCTAAAGCCGTCTTCCCCGACTTCTATTTGATCGGGTTTCTGAAATACAGTCACCAATAAAACATTGCTGCAACCTATATAGGAACATGTCGGAACTGATCACACCTGGACAGGACAAGTCAAGGACCCGTCTCCACCAAAAGTAGCAAAATGCTCTCTAGGCTACTCATAATCGCGTCCCCACTCCCCATTGAATTATTGTTGTATTTGGCGGAAGCCGCGTATTCTACGACTAATCGACAAAGATAAGTTACACGAGTAATGTATTGCCATCGCGTCTTATTGCACTTTGGAAATCAAATAGGGATATGCATTATTATTACATTCAATTATGGTATTTGACGTTTAGGCTATATGCCCTACCAGAAGGGAACCTTTTAACTTTCCACCTGATTCGCACTGCACCGTTTCCTTCATAGCCTATTAATTGTCCATGTAGTATATATTGCCTGAGATACACCAGCATAAAATGTTTAATGTTAACAATGAAAAGATGAATAAAGTAACGTTTACCGTGGTGTTAAGTGACAGCGAAATAGAAAGGCTATAATCGTGAGCACATATGTGGTTATAACATGCAAACACGATTGCATAACTTCAACTTTCAGTGGGGACGATCAACCTTGCCGTTGGATGTCCAGGAGGCAATCAGCCATAGGCTGCGGATAGGCTACATTAATTAATTAGCCTGTTGGCTATACAGACATGTTTAGGATTGTCGTTAAATAAGATACAACCACCTACGCGTAAAATGTAGGACTGACTGTATATTATTAGGCCAAATCAGAAACGGACGAAATTGAAAACACGACAACAAATGCATGATATTTTTTGGTTCTCACCTTGAAAAAGTCGTCCTGATGCACAACACAACAGTTTGGTAATGATTGTATAAGTCTGTTGGTCAAAGTAGTCTTCCCACCGTTGGTCACGCTGAAATAATAATAATAGGCTATTAATATAAATAGGCTAATCAACATATAATATATATAGGCTACTATTTTTTTGTGCATAGTGCTTGTTCCAGAATATTCTTACCCGCCAATTCCAATAATGACTTTCATTTCGTTGGTCTTCTCTTGAATTCAGTGAATAAAAGCAGGGAACTCAATCTAAACAAATCCTGCCAAATACTTTACAATAACGATTAAGCCTATCCTGCTCCTCTTCCAGCGTCCCCTCTTTTACTACTTCATTGATGCTCCACGTCTGTGCTTTACATATAAAGCGTTCAGTCGCAGCGTCATGCTGCATGTAACACGTCACAAGGCCATCTCAAGACCCCCTTTTCATATGGCCAATAAGACGCTACTGTAAACACGGCGTGTCCGATACAAAATGTTTCAGGTTTTCCAGAAGGGAGACCTTTACCTTTCCACATGATTACGTCTCCTATGATCACTTGTGTCACTTGTAAAACCATTAGAAGCCAAACAACGAATGTACTCGTTATTAGGTACGGAAATAGCCTATAGCATATGACAGAACTAATACTGTGTTTTACGTTAGGTGACCCATCCCTTATGCCGAACTCATACAATTTCTTTCCACTATGTCCCTTGAGTACGAAGTAGGTCAACATAAATAATACAAATAAAAAACAAGTAAATATTATATATTAATTAATGCAATTATAATAGTATATAACTAAATTATATACTATTGGGTTTGTTGAAAGAAAAACCAAATGCAACATTTCGGGTTAAAGCTATACTTAGTCAGATTCTGTGTGTGTGTGTGTGTGTGTGTGTGTGTGTGTGTGTGTGTGTGTGTGTGTGTGTCTGTGTGAGTGTGCGTGTGTGTGTGTGTGTGTGAGTGTGTGAGTGGGGGGTGGCCACATGCTGCGTCACACATATTTCTGAGGCATCCAGTTGGAATAGCGTACACGATGGACTTGTGCCATGTTACAGCGGGCCAGATAAAGTAATGTGAAAGACTAGGCGGCTATATCACATTTTTACAAACGGCTAAAGCAGTGTTCTTTTTGCTATTTCATCATCGTAATGCAAATCTCCGGATGTGTGTGCATTCTGTAGGTCGGCAAGGCTTGGAGCGTCTGAGTTGGAGAGCATTGCGTTACATGGTGGGGCTTCTGGAGCGTCTGAGTTGGAGAGCATTGTGTTACACGGTTTGACTTGGAAAATGAGATGTCATGTCAACTAATGGTCGATGACACGGGGAAATACTGTAGATTATAGATTTCAACCTTAATATGATCAACCCCTATCAGTGCCTGAAAGAACATTCAGGACATGGTACCGTAATTACACACAAAACCATCCCATCAGCTTGTGAACAACAACTATTTGTGTTCTGTTCTCATAGTAACTGTTTGTTAATACCAAATTAATTTAATGAAACAAAATAAGACATCATGCATCAGGACACTGAATAAATAACTGGTTAAAAGTAGCCTGGATTGATTGACTAAATGGTTTAAAATAAAATGTCCTTCATCATTCCTTGCATATAAAAAGAAATGGTAATTTCAACTTTCAGAAACCTACAATGGACAATAATAACAAACACAAACAATAAGAAACAATAAAGGTCCACAATTAACACTTTAATATCAATGTATTTTACTGTCTAAATATATCTCGTCTCATTTAACAATGTCTTTCATTCTGTAAAAGTGCCTTGTAAAACCATGTTGGCAGTTCACCATAAAAGTTGAAACATGAAACAACAGAGGTTAATAGGAACAACATTACACTTGCATATCAAACTAGGGAAAATATACACTGTAACAACAAGAGTTCTAAGACATTTATAGGAATAATATATGAAAATGATGATTGTACATAATTTTTCAGAAAACAGTATATATACTCAGAAAACAGTAATTACAGTAAATCACATTGTACACTGTGAATGGACCTTCAAGTAAGTTCTTAGCTCCATTGGAAGCTGCCTCTTACTGTCCTTCAAGGTCCTGAATTTGCAATATATTGTTGTATAGCTCCATTCTCAGATCATGCTGTGTAGAGAATTCAGCTATTCACAGATATAGCTGAAATAACCATGCAGGAGATGGACGACTGTTGCTTCAGTTTCCCATAATGGTTTTGGTTTATATACTACAGTGTACTGTAAAACATAAAACTGCTGGAAGATGATAGCATTTGAAATATATTGTGGAATAATGGCAGCTGCCCTAATAGATGGAGTAGTCTCTAACCGACACAGCAGCCTTCTGGGAATTTGTTGAATCTGTAATGTATAGAATAGCCTCTTACCAATCTGTCTGTACAGTAAGGCAAGATTTGAAGTTCTTGAATCTTTCAATTCTGTGTGAAATATGAGCTTGTGTACTGTACGTTAAAACCATACGACTTCATTTTGACCATCACTGACCTGCGGTGTGCTTCGTCATCTAACATAACCATAGTCATTTTCCTCCTCATAAAGAGGATCCTCAAAATGATCAGCACCCTAGACAGGAACGTATCAGTGTATCTCAAGATGCTCTAGATGCTCACTATTCTCACGAATCCTCCGGCGCACATGTCGGCTTAACCAATACATCTTTCTTCTGATTCCTAGCTGGACATTTGGTTAGGAGATAGTGCATGCAACCATTCCAGGGATGTCTGCCAAACACCCCTCTTCCCCCTCCCCCACCACCAACATTTTCTACTCAAATGGCAGCTGCAGCAGGTCTATGGGGTTGATATATGGAGGCAGATAGGAACGGTCAGCAGCACAGGATAGCTAGCCCATTCTAAAATAGCTCCCCCCTTCACAGTGGGCACTCCCCTAATTTCAACACTGGCGCAGCCTTTGCCAGGCCAAGGTTAGCTGCTCTTCGGTGGTGCATTCAAAATAGCATTGATCAGTGGTGTACAGGCAGTGTTAAAGAGCTGAGCAGATGTAATATCACGGGTGCGTGCAGCAAACAGGTACGCACTACGCAGTTTTAGTACTGTACTGTAGTAGTACTGTACAGCATTCAGGTCTTCAGCTATACAGTATAGGCTACATCACTCAGAAGTGAAACATGACTTTGCAAAGAAATTGGACTTTGATTGCTGAAACTAGAAACAACCAGAAAGTACGACACATTTATTAAAATTAAAATAAACGTGAGACATTAGCCAATATGATTTGTGCCAATATAAAGTATGCTGTATAGCTGTAGCAGTGTAGTTATGATCCACATCTGTGCCGATGATAACATTTCCTAAAATGCCTGTGTTTAGTACAGTAGGTTGACATTAGAAATCGCCATGAGCAAAGAAGTTGGCTACTGTCAAACTCTTACCTTCAAATGTCTCGGCTTAACTGGGCCATCATTGATTTTGGCCTGTGAGTCAGATATCATACAGTAAGTCATAAGGAAATATCACGTTGTTGCTGTGTAGCTTCATGGTATGGTCATATAGCTATGGTCTCGTCATAGTTTGACTAGCTGGGAAATGGCTCACTTACAGAGGTGTTGTATTCTTTCACAAAATGTCTTATCTTACAGAATCTGTATTTTCTTAAATTCACTGATGAGGTGAGATCATTGAATATGTATTTAAAAATGTTCTGTTAGATTGGCAATTTTTTCTTATGCGATTCAGTGTGCAATACACATTTGCTAAATATCCATTGCAAGTAATAAATAAAAAATAAATTACTACAATATACCACCCTACTTCTCCCAATTAAAATTGCAGTGAAGCTAATACCTTATGTAGTGGGCCTTGCAACAGTTAGCTTGACCACGGCATGTATACTGTAGCTTTGCCAAAACACTGTGTGCTGAATACACACACAACGTAGAACAAGGAGGTCACCTTTCTTTAGGCGGTGTTGAGTTGACGTGCTGATGGTCTTGTTCAAGCCTGCAGGTCAGAAAGAGAGTCCATGGTGTTTAATGGGGGCATTTCATGAATTTAATGAATTTGTTTTGTTTAATTGAATGTTTACTTAAAAATGTTTCCTCACCTTTCTCTCTGTGCTCTTATCTTGTCATCGTCATACCTGAAGTAAAACAGAATGAAGAGTTTTTCAGTGTTGCTGCTATAATCAAATGAACGATTTATTATATTATAAATAGATGTAAGCAGTCAAGGAGCTTCAACAGTTGAATGTGTTATTATTATTCCACAACTATATCAATATTGATAGTATATGATAGGTAAAGATGTCTGCTGTGTCTGTGGGTGTTCATGCTCTTTGGTAGCAGTTTCTACAAGAAAATACATTGATTTATTTATGACGGTAGAATCAGAATCTGCCAGTTAGGCCATGTGAAAAAACAATGTGAGAAACCTAGTGCCTCGCTGGTGACCCCTGGAGGCCGAGATAACTTACTGCAGAACACACTCAGGGATCTGCACATGCTCCATGGGGATGATCTGACTGAGTTCTGCCAGGGTGTGAACGTATCGGATCTTCTCTATGAACTTCACACTGCGGGGAAGAAATGTCATTGTGGTACATTTGCATAGGTTATGTACTGCTGGGATTAACTTACAACAGCATAGAACACATGCCAAACACACTCAATGATGCCACTATACAATTACGTATGTGCAATTTAGCACACATCTTCTACACTAGTTAATAAATAACATAAACAATATTATGGAGCGGGAAGGGATTAGGCATCTTAAATTAAATTTTTTTTATGAGTGATCTCCTAAATCCTTCTAAATCAAGACAAACTGTGGGTTTTCCCGGCCATTTGGTAGCCCTCATTATAAATAACCCTGATAACGACAATGTTATATAGTGGTATATCTTCCATCTTCTCTCTCTGCTCTAGAGTTCTTCTCAAGAGAAAACGGCCACACAGCCCTTGAGCAAATGCATGGTGAACCAGGTTCTCACCTGATGAAAGGTCTGGAGATGGTGAGCACAGTGCGGATGAACCATGATGGGTGAGAGATGACCAGACACTTGAGGTTCTTCCGTAGCCTGCAGGACAGTCAGGTGAAAGTGCCGTTGATCCAACCGCCATGGTCGTCATCACGATCACCATCAAACCCCCATCACCATCAGCAACATCAGCATCACCCTCGTCATCATCACCGCCACCATCGACATCATTTTCACCGTCAGCACATTCCTCATTGTCATCATCCCCACTGACATCGTCATCCTCACATCACCACCATTATCACCACCATTATCACCACCACCATCATCACCACCATCACCACCATCACCACCATCACCACCATTATCACCACAGTCACAGTCACCGCCACCGTCACCGTCACCACCAGTGCCAAGCGCAGTAGCGGCCGACACAGGTTTCGCGGTGCTCATCCACTTGCTGTTATTACAGTCAGTGTGATGTGAGGACTTGCTCCACGCTACCTGATTAATCTGACGCTGTGTGCTTTACCTCCTGTCAATCACCTGGTAGCATCTCTTCAGCCAGCTGATGCTGGGCATCTTTCTGCGAGGAGTCGCCCCGTTCATGTAAATGATGGTGTAGTCCTCGGCCACCAGGAGCTCCAGACTGCTTATGACATAGCTGAGAACACGACACATTGTCATTTTAGACAATGGCCAAAGGACAACCGATGACGAACCGGTCCCATTAATTACTTTTCTATTTATATATAACGTATGCTCAGGTCAGAAGAGCCTTGCCCTAGGAGATGTGTATGGGATGGAGTAGAGAGCAGAATTGTACTGCTGAGTTAGCTGCTGTAGAGCTTAGAATGTAGCCGGTGTACAGACGCCGTATCTATAGGATTGTACCTTTAAGTAGGGTTGCACGCAATACATTTAACAACTGAGAAATGGAGACCCCTAGAAGGCCAACATGGATCTTACAGGAACAGGTTCTCCATGATGTACGCATAGTCCTCACAGCTACTGTCAGGAAGATAGCAGGCTGCAAACACTATGATGGCATTCAGACCTTCCCCATAGTAACCTGAGAGACAGAGGGAGGTGGACACATTCAGCAGGTTTCTTCAAAAGGTCAGTGCAAATTAAGCCCAGCGCTGTATTTACTTTGTGTTGAATCCCTTCAGAGACTTGTACAGTAACAAAATCACTTCACATATGTGTACGGTATATTTATGCAAACACATACGCATACACACAACGTCCACCGCACACACACACACACACACAGGCCATCACTAACCTCCATGTGTGACTACCCTCAGGTATGGCCGTATGACCTGCATGTCTATCCTCTGCTCCTGGTCACCGATGACGACCGTCCGCCACAGACGACCGGAGGAGTCCCTCTCTTCCTCAGTGTCCCCAGGAAGATGCTTGGCTGTGGCCACCGGGGTGTCATCTGGGAGCCAGAAGGTACATGGCAGTGTGGGTTTTGACTGTATGTATCGTATCGTGCATTGAATTACATCACGTATCGTATCACGTATCGTATTGTGTATTGAATCACATTCCGCATTGTATTACATATCGTATCGCTTAACGTATTGCTTGTCGTAACGTGTATTATATCACATATCGTAAAACGTACAGTATAGTATCGTATCGTATATCGCATTGTGTATCGTATCGCTTATCATATCACATAAATGTATCACATTGTATAGGCCAGAGGTCTTCAATGTTTTTCAGGCTAAGGACCCCAAGGCTACTTTAAAACCCTTATCCCATATTGTGTCAAATATTATGTTGCCGGGCCGACAATAATATGTAGGGCGACCTATGATATTAGCATCGTACAGTGACATGAAAATGTGACATGAAAAATACTTTATAATGGTATAGCCTTCTGTATACAATGCAAAGACATTAACATAATGATTGGCATATAAATATATTTATATAGGTTGTATTTATGTTAATCTACTGTATATTTCTGGACATTTAAATTTTTGGAAGATACGTTTGGGATCAAATAATTTGGTGGACCCCTTGCAGCACCTCTGAGGACCCTCTAGGGATCCCGGAGCCCCTGTTGAAGACCTATTGTGTATTTGCATATTGTTGCACATATTGTATTAATTAGTACGGCAATGCTTATTGTAGCACACTATATAGGATAACATCATATTGCATCATATTGCATCACATCACATCATAGAGTATCAAATCCCATAAAAACACAGACTGCAAATACTCTAACAAATTGTTTCATTTTGTATCATATAATGTCATAATAGGTTGCTGTTGAAATACGGATTTCCAGTTAGATTTACTGCTTGACCTCTGGCTGACCTTCCCACTCCAGCTCATTGCCATTGGTGATGAACTCCAGTGAGTCCGTGTCATCGGGGGTTTCCATGTCATCCACATTGATGTCCAGGTCGTCAGGAGTGTTTAGGAAGTCGTCAGACAGCAGCGAGCCTTCACTCTGGTCCAAAGAGATGTTCATCTCCGGGGCGATCAATGTACGCCGCTTCCGCTGGATCACAGAGCCTCCGACGTTCAGAGTGGTGGGCGGATCTAGGAGAGTAGGACAGGACCATGCCTCATTGGCAGTGCCAACTAAAGGCTTTCTTTTAGTGAATATTGATGATTATTACTATACTATCTGACAGTGGTTCTCAAAGTCTGGCAAGATCGCAATGATTTCCACATTTTAATATCATGTTGTTTACATTATTTTATTATGAATATTGTAAATAATTTCATAAAATGTGTTGTTTTGTTAATTGTGTTGTTCATCTATTTTCATATTATTGTCCTGGGCATTGTTTATTTGTACAGAATAAAGTAGCCATTCATAGCACAGAGGGAGTAGCAAAGATCCTGTAGGGCAATATTTACTCTTCAATTTAGGTAGGTTATACTGTTGAGGTTAGACATGAAGTAGTTAATAGATAATAGACTCACTGGTTCTGTTTTCAGAGAGGCCACAAGTCGACTCAGTGTCACCATCTTCTGGTAGAGGCCTGAAAAGAAGGATACCACTTCTGATCAATGTCTATTAGAATAAAGAATATACCAGATAGCTACATAATTGTGGGAATAAAGGTATAAATAAAGGTTTACAGCATGCAGTTGTTCTACTATGTTAATATTTGTTTGTATCTCTGTACTCTGCCAGATTATGAGTATTTGTTAACACCACCAATGCTTCAAAATGAAATAAACTTAAACAATGCTAAATATGCATTCACAATTTCAATACTTTGGTATTGTTCAGCCAGGCTGTGTTGTGATTCAACTACAGTATAGCCTTGCCCAACAAACAATGGATGATGTCGGAGGAAGCAACACCATTAATTACTAACTGCAGACATTCAAATTAGACAGGCGACCTACCTGACAACAGGGACAGATCACACACGCACACACATTGGCTGGCTGACTGGGCTCTTGGTAATTACTGTTATTATTGTGCCAGCACTTTAGAGATGTAAGTGCATGGTAAGAAGTATAAGCAAGCAAGATTACTGTATAGTGGTAAAGACAAAGATCCGCATGATAACACTATCTACCAGAACAGAATCTTTGTAAGACTCGCACAGGAATACACAGTGTATGGACGAATGGATTGCACAGTCCACTTGTCCACATGTATTCTGCACAGTACAGTGTAGTTGTGTACAGTATGATATACATTTGCATGAATACAAAGTAAATAAGTCAGTCTCCACTGCCTGACATTAGAGAGCAGATGGGATGCAACCTCATGTACGGTACAGTATAGTAACACATGCTGCCCTTTGGACCGTGCATGTATGCATTCACACACACACACACACACACACACACACATTACCTGGGGAAGTCTTCATCCTGCCATTCATCCTTAACCTCCATGCTGTCCATTCGCAGTGTGGCCTCTGCTGTGCCCATCCTCTGTACAACACCGCAGGTCACTGTGTGCGAGGGCAGACTGATAAATACTATAAAAACACTAACAATAACATCAACAACAACACTACCACTAATACTACTACTAATAATAAAATAAAGTCATATTAAGTCATATTAAGTCATATAAAGTCATAAGGGCTTCTCCCTTACAGATAGGGTGAGAAGCTCATCTGTCTGTGAGGAACTCTCTTGAAACACATGGAATTAATATTGCTATAATGCCCTCACATGGCAAAACAAACAACACTGTTCTGGAATTACAAGATTAAATGACAAGACTTCATAAATAACAGCATTGTCAGTTGAAAGGTGGACGATTGAATCCGTGGACGAGAGACATAACTATACGTGACGTATTACTGTCTACATACAGTTTGTCTCTCACAGGACACGCGTGGAGAGCTCACGCTAGCAGAGCACAGAGCTCAAGTGTATTGCTGCCAGGCCAGGGCTGTCTCATCTGCTTCACAGCAGATGTTTCAATCTATTTGTCCACTCATGCGTGGCACTATAATGCATTAGAGTTACTCAGAGCTCATGTGGAAACATCTGCAAATGGACGCTAAGAGGCCTCAAGGCGTGTGCCATAATGCCATTGATTTGAACAATTACAGTAGTGTCTATTATTGGAAGAAGACGCTGTAGAGGCAAGTGGAGGAAGGAGGGTAGGCGTGCCCTTAGCACTCCTTGGGTGAAGGAGGGGCATGGCCTTGCTCATATAGTTACACCCCTAAACAACAACGCGTTTTATTTTCTATGATGGACTAAACTTAATTTCACACACAAATCAAGGTGAGTGGCTCATAAAAAGACTATGCATTTAATATTACATTATAATAGTAGAAACTAGACCACAGAAGAAAACCCTGGATTATTTCAATATATAAACTGTGGCTGGCATGATTAGATTGTATGATAACACTATGACAAATGTGAATACAATGCACACAGATTAGTGAGTGTGTGTGTATGTGTGTGTGTGGTGTGTGTGGTGCATGTGTATGTGTGTGTGGTGTGCGTGTGCGAGTGAGTGCATGTGTGTGTGTGTGTGTGTGTGTGAGTGCGTACAGATGTCCCTTAGCCATGTCTCCACACCTGCTCATATAGTGAGATGATGATGGACAGCTACAACAGCGTTACAGTGGCATCCAGATGGTGCTTGGACTAACCCATGGTTATACTTGCTGTTCATCTTAAGACAAAACACCTATAGACCCCAGATGCTGCTGAAATACACTTCTAAGAGTTACACCAGAAACAAAGGCATTTCTCAAAGGAAAAAAGTACAAACTACAACTACAAAACTACAGACAAATTCAAAAATCAATCTATTGATCCTGGAGGTAAAATGCATGGAAACGCATATACTGTTCCCTAATTTATCTGTATAATCTAATAGACTTTATTGAGACTTTATTAAGTGTCAGAATAGTTAAAATTAGCTAAGTGTTTTGTATAATGTCTATAGCCACAGGCAAATAACCTCTGATGACAAAAGAGAAATTTAGCATGCATGCAAATTAAGCATCATTGCTATCAGCACAACCAAAAAAACATGTGTAGAAGGATATTGCCACAGTAACTTAAACCCATTTTAAGCATTAGGAGTATAGGCGTAGTAGTCCTATTCTTGATAGGCTACTACCATACCTCTCTCCCCCCATAGGCTACATGCTACAGACACATACATAAAAATAAAAAAAACCAAATAACCAACGACAACACAAAAACATAAATTGAGAGCTCCCACTAATCATACTTACTACAATAGTTTAGAAATATGTTTTGCTGGTTATTCCCTACGTTGTTAGAGGTGTCTTCGGCAAAGAGACATCCCTGTTTTCATCTGCGAGTGAGAGTCGTGTGTCCTCACCAGCAGAGACCGTGCTAGAGGTGTTGAAGCAGTTGGCTGTGTGGGCACTAAAGACAGGGGATGAACACCAAAAAGATGCAAAAGGCTGGATCATCTAGACATACATTATACCAAACACAAATCCCCTAAAAACATATACTAACTTGCTCAAACTTTTATAACACAAAACGATTATATAAATAAAGAACAAAACATCATTTAATTTGAATGTGAACTCAACACATTAATAATTTAACAATTTTCAACCAATATTTTTATGCCTAGCTTCAGCAAGACATGTAATATATCTATTTTTAGATTTGCATCTAAATACTGTTTCTATATAAGTGAAATGCTTTGCCTTTACATTAGTTATGCAGACTATTACATTTTAAGGTGGTCTCTAATTTTTTTCCGCGGCTGTATTCCTACCGATGACGTCATCATCGTGGGAGCTGTGTTGTGACGATTATGTAACATCGCACCTGACTACATACCTTTTCCTTTGATTTGATTTAAAGTGCGTCAGATCTCTTATGGGGTCAGCTGGTTATTGCCCCCACGTCCCGGCATGCACTGCGTCCATTTTACGTCCTATTTGTTGCACAAGTTTATCGTCCTCTAGCTGTTATTAAATAGGGATCCTTTTGCTGCACTGTGTCCTGGCAACAGCATCTCACTCTTTCGCTCTCCTTCTCTATAGCTCCCACTCCCACTTTTTCTCACGATATCTCTCTCTCTCTCTCTCTCTCACTTGCTCTCTATCTAAACCCCTCCTTCCTTAGCATTATAAAATACCCTGCCATCACTTGTTTGTTCCTGTGATGCTTGCATCCCAGTAAGCCTCTCGTGTCTGATTAAAGCTGCAGTTGTAATCAGTAGATATACAGTATACGCTCTGTACTCTCTGGCGATGCACTGCCATTGCCATATTCAGTTCCTTTATTTGTTGGCGGGACACAGCCCTAAAATAAATATTAGTAGGCCTACTACTGTTATGCTATTATGCAAACGTTTGTTTTGTACGCAAATAGCCTATATGCATATACTGTATAATGTTTATTTTCCATGATATTCTACTTCTGTGCGTTATAGTGTATGGTTGTAACAACAAATAAACACATTTTTCTCTGATTTAATTAGACGCCAAATAAATAAATAAATAAATAAATAAATAAAATAAAATAAACATTTTTTACCACTTCCATTTGCGTCCCACTAGATGGTGCAAGAGTGCACATTGTGCAATAATCCATTTCCAATTTGTCTGTTGCTGAGGAACATATACATTGGAATATGAAAATAACAATTCTAATATAACAATGTATTCATACTGCATATAGCATACTAATATATACAACCATGAATTGGAACACAAACATAACATGTTCATTTCGACCAAAGTTTATTTGTTTATTATTGGCTTAGCAATGCTTAATAATCATGTACTACATGACCCCCATGCATTTTAAAGCCAAAACGTACATCCAGCTTTAACTAAGGATACAATGCAGAACATACCAATCCCAATAGATGAAGAATCGTCCCCATTATCTCACAAAGACCAGTGACAGAGAGGAGTTTTTAAGGGTAAAGATGTCGTAGTAAGCGGTTATAAGATAATAAACTCTATGTCAAAATCAGCAAATAACTCATCACGGTCCGCTATAGCTGCCCGTGAAGTGCATCCTGGGAAAAAACATTGTGTTTACATAGTCCTGCTTCTGTAAATGTGGGAGCACCAACACAGTGACCACACAGCCGCAAAACAATATCCTAGCCTTGGCAATGCGTTTCTAATTTGTGGGGCACACCTCTGCCCCTTCAATGCCATGTGCTCTACACATGGCATTTGATTTTGTGGTGATTCATTCAAATAACAAGCTTTCTCTAGCATCAATTTGCTTCTTACATTATACTGTATGCTGTATGAGTGACTTCAATGTTATGTGCTGAAAAATAAAAATGTTTCAGTGTAAAGTTAGAACTTTTATTTAAATCATTGTTGATCTTAAAGATTTTTTGTAAAACAATAGATCCATATATCAAAATATTATTCATGAATTCAGTTGTTTTTTGCAGTATACAATCGGGAGGGAATGGGAATTTACTCCATACAACATGTAGTATTGTAAGGGGTTAATGAGGAATCAATGTGGCCTCTATCGCCACTTGGTCCTATACTTGACATTAGGGCAAGGTGAACACTGTCAATAGATAGCCTATGAGCTAAGCTCATAATTGGTTTTACTTATGTCCCATATTCATAACAGGCTTCAAATTGGAGTGTTGCCATAGCAGGGCCTATCCACACCACGGCTCATTTGAAAGGTGGGACTGTACCGTCCCTTGGAGGCAGGTGAGGTGTTTTCCAGGGGCGTTTTGGGTCCCTTTGCAGCCCTATAGGATCAGCCTACCTCTGGACAGTGTACACTGGGCCATGGCGTTCTTCATGAAGCAAATGTTGGGCGATAAAATCAAGAATATGACGGGTGGTAGAGGCGTAGGCGATGACGCCAGCCCGACAGGGACGGATGCGAAGGCCTCCACATCCACAGGCATGTCCCGGGAGGAGTTTGAGGAGTATCAGAAGCAAATGATTGAAGATAAGTGAGTAACCATGGGCCTTGCTACAGACTCTCAAATATGGTGGTCTTCTCTATAATTGTAATATTGTATTCACCAATTATAGTGGCATATCAAAAATACACATAAAACAAGTGAAGAATATGTGGTAAACTACAGTTTGATAGAAAGCCATGACCATGTCAAAAGTAAAACATAGTTAAAACAAATATGATACCAAGTCCAGAGGTTAAGTCGACATAATTTTGTATGAATATAAAGTTCTCCAACGGAAACATACTGTATGTATTCCTCATGGGCTGAACACATCACATGATGTATATTTATAACACTCAGAAACTCAAAAAAGATCAAAAACCTCCTCCAGGAGTTTTCCATCTAAGAGCTAATCTTATCATACATTGTGTCTTTTTCTGTATGTGCCATGTGATTTGATACCAAAGAAGCCAATCTATGTAGTGTATTTAAACAGTCCCAGGTTGGTTGTTGAAGGCCTTTACTTTCTAATAGCAGGTGCTACATGCTGCTTTAAATAATACTAATAATTTCAATAAGATATACATGTAAATATGTACAATTCTATACTTACAGTAGATACTTGTGTGCATGTGCAGTGATGTTGATGGCAAGTGTGTTGTGTTTTTCATGCACTGTTATTGTGAAGCCCAATATAAGATTCTCTGCAGGAGTATAAAATACACCTTACCTTACCTTACAATATAATTTATTATACAGTTTACAGTATATATCATCTTTTTTTTAATGTGAAATATTGCTTAGTCCTCCTTTAAGTCTATATATGGGTATATATGGGTATGGGTGTGATAATGTTGCACAGGACGGCTGCTGACGTGCGCATGACGTCATCAGAAGCTAGCATGGCTTAGAAGGTAGCTTTAGGTGGGGGGTTATTTTCTTTGGAGCTTAAATTACTCTGAATAGATTAGGCAGGCTCTGCACATAACAATTTGTCAGGGCTCAGTTCCACGCAGCCGCTATTAAACACCTCTCTTAGCTTGTAGCCTGAAAGAAAAACACAATTATTTCATGACCTTTAAATCTGAAGTAATTCTGTTGTGTTGGGGATATTAAATTAAGTACATTTTATAACATCTTTCTACCAGTCTAAGTCTGTCAGTAGTCGCAATAGTTTACATATCAGTGTCTTGCTAGGTAAATGCTTGCTAGGTCTATAAATACATTGTTAGCCAATTAAAACACAAATCACTTGGTTGTTTCAAATTATGGTTCACAATTGTTTAGGCTACATACTGTATGGTTGTGATTTCAAATGTATTAATAACGCTTATAATTGTCAAATTGTGAAGAACATTTCTGACAAAAGTTGCAAAGAAAATTGTTTAGGATGTTGGTCCGTAGAAATAGAATAGAGATATATAGCTAACAGCTAAACAGGATCAGAGGTTGGGTGACCCTTAAATATAAAACTACATGAAGACACTGAGTCTGTAAAAGGAATATTCTATAGAGAATATACAGAATAATAAGAGTGCACAGTTAATTAATTAATTAATTAATTATATTTTTGGCAGTAGTTATCTCTTCCTTTGTTGTATTATTCATCAGATCATATTATATATATAATTTAAGGGCTACGATCTTCTAAATGCAGATCTATTCAGGTGTGTGTATGTGACAGTTGGTATTTGTTCTTTCTCAGTGATGAAATAGTAACTGTTACGGCAGAGGGAATAGTCTACACACTAAACCAATGAAAAGAATGAGCCATCTTGATTAATCTAATGGGATGATGATGTGTGATTGATACGGTTGGATATGAACTCATTGAGTTGAACCTTCCTGGCAGTGTGAAAAGTTTATGCTTACTAACAACATTATTGTAAGGTTGTTAGCACTGCTGTTGGAAAGACATTAGTGCTATAGCCTACTTAAAACCCCCTGCTCATTGGTCTAACCTGTGCCCTCTTAATGCTTGTCCATCTGTCTGGGTCCAGTTGGAAGAGACTACGTGAAGACAGACTGGCATGTCAGGAACTTTAAATATTCAGTTTGCAATCTCACCAAACACTTTCTCTGAAGAAAATGTAGTAATTTGTCAGTTCTGTGCAATTAATAAGCAAACAGGTGATGTTTTTGAGTGTTTGAACATGCACTCTGGATGTGTAGGAAAAAATGTTGAATTCAACAACATGCTGTATTTCTCATGCAGGATTGAACGAGACAAGGAGTTTGCCATGAAGAAGGCAGAACGGGCCAACCTAAGGGTTTGCCTTCGAGACAAATACCGACTTCCAGATGTAAGGGGTTTCATTTATTTTAACATGTTTCATGAGTTCTAGGAGCGCTGCTTAGCTGGAAATGTCAGGTAAATTAAAGAAATAAAAAATGTCATATCTCAGACACATTTGATACCTGAAGCAAGGTATTTATTTATGATCAGGCCAGTAGTCCATAGGACATGCTGCTATAGGCAAGGTCCTAAACAAGCAGCGGCCAGGAAACTAAGATCAGGATTTCCAGGGGAGAATTCATACTCAACAAAGAGCAAACAGGCCATTGTCAAAACTGGGGAACTGTGACATACACAGAACATGGGACAGAGGACAACCAACGAGACATACAAACACAAGAGTTGTAGACAATACTGCTCACAGCGATTGTGCCATTCAGAACGAAGCATTACAATTACAAGTCCACACAGAGAATGTAAGGACGTGAGCAGTATAAATATTACAGTATGAATGATGGTGGGGAAAATACGATGGTGTGGTACAGTGTTTGATGCTGATACAGGGCGCAGGTGTGTGAAAAATAAACATCATCTTAGGTATGTTGTTGGAAGAGGCAGGTATGGATTTTACACATGTAATAATGGCTATTTTAAGATGTTGTTTACTGTTTTTGCAAAGACTACTGCAGCAAAAACATTTTAAAATGTTGAAAATGTGAATGTAAATGTTCAGATGCGTATGGATGGCTACACCTGGTACACCATACTTTGTTATGTCTTTCTCCATACAGAGCGCTCAGGACGATGCAACAGTTCAGATGGCTGGAGACGACGTGGATCTCCCAGAGGACCTTGCCAAGATGGTGGAGGAAGACGAGGTGGAGGAAGAGATCAGTGATTCCTTTCTCGGGAAACTTCAAAACATGGACGTGGATGCTCTGAAGGCCAAAGCCCAGACCACGATGACAGAGGTGAAGCAGGCTGCTGAAGAGAAATGTGTGGTCATGTGACCCCAGACATCCTCTTGGGGTTTGCCCTTTCTGTCAATTCATATCCCATGACATGACATGACATGTTGGTTGAATGGAAATCAAATTATTTTGTATATTTAAAAAATAGTTTGTAAGGAATGTAAAGGGACACTCCTTGATTTGCATCCAGAAAAACACTTTTTCAGACATTCTACAAATGGAGAGCACCTCCTGCACCTGAATGCAAAGTGTCTGGCACTCCTCTCTACCCCCCCTTGCTACAGAAGCCATTGGTCCGCACCGTTCTGTGCCCCTCCCCCCTACAGCCATGTGAATTATTTTGACATATTTCAGCTGGCGCTTCAATGTGTGGTTAATATTATTCAGGCATAATTTCAAGCATGCGGTAATTTAAACATTTGTTGCTGAAGGCTTGACCTGTAGCTCATTAGGTTTACTAAGTTGTTTACACAGACACACACACAGATTTTCTGATATTTCACTGGTCTGTGATTGGGTCAAACTGGGCTGAGTGATAGGGGGCGGAGCTAACTCCTTGATAGCTGTTTTGACCAACCAAACGTTTAATAGAGAAAGTATGTAAATATTTCAAAGACATTGTCTCCACTAATGCAAAGGATGATCATCAAACTAATTCAGGAGTTTAACAATAAATATGATAACTGAGCTAGGTTTTTTTTAAACTGTGTTTCATGAATTCCAAATTGTATTGTATACATTTTTATGTTGTTGATAGTGATGCAGAACTGTCATACTAGCAGAGATGAAAATGTTTCATCAATTTTCTATGTGTTACAAATCCAAATGAGTGTTTTGTTAATTTATTTAAATTAAACATCATACAATATTCTACCAATGCACAATGCTTTTAGGTTCCAAAAATCATTAGTAATTAATATTATGTATCTGGGTTAAATGTTATGGATTGACATTTTAATATTGAAATCAGTTTGCCAGTTCCAGAATAAGTAAACAATGTTAAAAATAGATTTGAAATGGTGCCAATTAACATTACTTTAGTCAGTTCAGCAAAATATTATTTCAATAACACTCAAAGACTACTGTATCAAAAACGTAAAGAAGATTTAAAAAATACATAAAATACATGACTGTGAACACAGTACAAGCTGTAAGGGACAGTCACCCAACAAATATAAGACAAAGTTGGTCACGTGACCGGTCTCCCCATTGTTTACACTCCCTTTCTGATAATTCTGTCATCTGGGTCCCCCCATCTCCCGTTATCCTCATTAAGCTGACACAGTGCCTTGAAACGTTAGCTGCTTTCTTCCTAATAGGATGAAGAGAACTTAAATTGTCATCTGATAAAACTAAGCAAAACTAAGCAGCTTGATAGCTATGCTGTAACCTCTTAACCAATTTGCACTCAATTAAGATAATGGGGGAAAAAAAGGAACAGCCTTATTATATTAAAAGTATTATTATTACTTCTTTCACCTGTGTTGTTAAATTAATCAGAGTCATCCAAAGCAACTTGCTGTGTGTTTTAGACATTGCGTGAATGAAAAGGATATGACCAGACATTTCAAAACGTTTTGATGTTTTCTTGTATACTCAGGTGAAACCTGAAAGCCAAAGATGGATACCATACAATGAAATTCTACATCCAAACGTTAGGACATGAATTAAAAAGTTATTAGCATTTAAAAGCACTACATTTTATTTGATTTAATACAATTGTACTATTTTATTTTATTATTTGTATTTTAAATTTCACATCTTATTCTAGTTTCCCAAAACTCTGCTGATATTCAGTTTTCAATTTCAAGAAGGAATAGTGACATGGCAATGTAAAATGTTTGATGTATTGAATATACAACAATAAAAAATAGATAGATGTTTCATAAAACCCCAAAAAGTAATATTTAGGCTATTATAAGTATATGAGTATATAATATAATATATATAACTATAAGTATATTTTTTCTATAAATATCAATTGCAATTATTGCATGCCTATACTGTAATACAGTCACAACTTGTATGAACATAATTACGGGATTGGATGTAAACTATCATATAATCCAAACATTTTACACAAATTTAAAATCATTCACAAACTTTTAAAATTATGAATCTGTATTCAATGTACCTACAGATATAAATACGGTACTCTGATGCTATTAATCTAAGGGATTACACACTTTAGCTGTCAGTTAGTTCATTCACTTGGGCCGTGTAATGTAATTAGTGTCATTTACTCCTTATAATGGCCAATTAACATAGACCTACTGGCCCCTTTAGTGTGTCCAAATAGGGATCTACAATAATTACAAAATGAATTAATTTAAATTTCCATTCAGGTATACCATTTTGGAATAATTAATAAAAGACCATACAATAGCAATGTGCTTTGTTTACAAAACATATTAAATAGTTTGATTTAATTATTTACATGAAATTCCTTTTGTGCATATACAGTAATAATGACTTCTAAAAGAGAGCATGGTTCTGTTAGCGATGATGATGAATAGACCTTTATCATCACATCATGATTTTCTTCAATAAACAGATTTCTTCCTTTAGTCAATAAACTACATTTGAATATTGCATCTGGGATGCTTTGTTTATGGGCGAAGGAGCAACTGAATGTATTCTCTGTAAGCCAGCGACGGACAGCAGTAAGATATGGGCTTTCCTTCTTTCCACGACAGCAGCAGGTTTCAGCCATGAGTAGAACTCTGACGGTCGTCATGCATTTAGAAGCATCATTGCCTTGCTGTGCATTCCTCTGGCATCTTTAGGTACCACCTCCACACATCTAGTATGGATGACATAAAAATACATTGTTGCAACAGATACAAAGGATTGTAAAAAATATCCTTTGTCATAGGGACTGTGAAATGTTTGGCTTTTTGCCTCCTTCCACAAATTTACTTACTTTTCTCTGTGTATGAATGCTGATCGGATCACTGTGAAATAAAGTTTTGCTGGCTGTTGTAAGAAAACTCTTTTTATGACCATTATGTGATTTCAAGCTATTGTAGACAAAGTCCTATTTCTGAAGGGTCAGGCCATAAAATGCTGTATAGAGAAATAACAGTGTTTGCACCCAAATTAAATGTATACATTAAAGCAGGGGTGTGGAATGAAGAGTCACTATCCTGAATGTTTTAGATGTCTCCCTGCTCCAACACACCTGATTCTAATCTAATGAATGGGTCGCTATCATGCTTCTAACAACCCATTCATTAGAATCAGGGATACATCTAAAACATGCAGTACAGTTGCTCTCCAGAACCAGGGTTTCCCACCCCTGCATGAAAGACACATACTGTCTGTACAC
Source organism: Forbesichthys agassizii (assembly GCA_026546735.1). Taxonomy (NCBI): domain Eukaryota; kingdom Metazoa; phylum Chordata; class Actinopteri; order Percopsiformes; family Amblyopsidae; genus Forbesichthys; species Forbesichthys agassizii. Next base: position 3,616,142 of record JAODLL010000009.1, read on the forward strand.
AATACCCTAAAGCATACCCAAACACTGTTTCTCTACGGGTTGGTCATCTGAAATGTATTACAGTTCACATACCTCAGTGATATATGGTGTTCATTGAGGGCAGTAGTGGCATAGGTAGAGCAGGGTGACAGGTAATCAGAAGACTGCTGGTTTGAATCCCATTGCTGCAAGTTGTCGTGTGCCTGAGCAAGACACCTGTATCACTGTGTGTAAACGGGTGAATGTAAGGTAATCACATACAGTGCTTTGAGCTGGAAAATAACAATATAAATGCAGTTGCTTGCATGCATAGTCATGGATAAACACTCTTTATTGTAACATTTCAATAAATAGAAGCTATATGGTTATCATAGGAACTAACAATACATATTTTGATTAACTATAGCCCTTCTAAAGGTGCACCTGTTAAGTCCTGTTATGTTATTCTGCAAGAAACAAAGCGTATCGCCCTACAGACAAAGTAATAAGCTTTACATTCTGTACATACCTCAAAGAAGAAGACAAGTAAGATAATTGTCACAATGTCGGCCATTCGACTTTTGCAATATGTTGTTAGATGACAACATGAGAAAAGCATTTACTTTGAGTTGGGAAGTTGTTCACTATCCAAGACATATTATTTGTCTGTCTTTTAGGAAAACATTTTAAAAAGTAATACAAAGTAATAAAAAGTATGGGCTATACATTCAAATTAAGTGACCTCTACAATGAAAACATTACTTCTAAACTAAAAGTAAATCAAATGCATTGCACTGATGTCATTTTGAAATACCCATGTAGTACAAATGTTTGCACACGATCAGGAAACAATAACACGTGTATACCTGAGCTTATTAATGAGCTTGTATTATGGATACACTTTTTTTGGCAATATTGAAATAATTAGTTCCATTTTTGGAATATATTAATTTTTATTAGGTAACACAGCCTTTTCATTGTAATGAAAGTGAAATGAGTAAGCCCAAATATGGAAACCTAATTTAACACATAAGTGCTGTTTCAAGTTGCAAATTGCTATGGACTTAGAGGTGTATGCATCTGAACTCTTCATATACATGAATTTTACATTTAGCAAAAGACACCAGAATGTATTTTTTTAATTGTATCATTAGATCTGTCTTTGTTAGTGTGTAGATGGCAAATGGAAGTAAATACATGTGGTCTCTCAAGCTATTAAAAAAATCTGCATCTTGAATTATCTGCTGAGAGAACTACTAAATGTATCTCTTCAGTATCGCCAGATAGGCGTGGTGAGGTCAGAGGAAATCTCTAGCGAAGTCTTTAGGCTTATTACGAATTGATCTCTGTGCCACTTAGCCGCCATGACGTTGAGTGTGCCAGCTGGCAGGAAAGCCATGTATAGGATGCAGTATACTGCAAAACAACCCTGAAGAACACAATGTAATATGTAACTGCAAAACAACCCTGCAGAGCACAATGTAATATGTAACTGCAAAATAAACCTGTAGAGAACAATGTAATATGTAACTGCAGAAAACCCTGCAGAGCACAATGTAATATGTAACTGCAAAACAACCCAGTAGAACCCAATGTAATATGTAACTGCAAAATAAACCTGTAGAGAACAATGTAATATGTAACTGCAGAAAACCCTGCAGAGCACAATGTAATATGTAACTGCAAAACAACCCTGCAGAGCACAATGTAATATGTAACTGCAAAACA
>JAODLL010000009.1:3625692-3648877 GCA_026546735.1 Forbesichthys agassizii
TGATCGGTCGGTGTCATACGTGTAGTGTTGCCAGTCTCCCTGCCGCGACACGTCAAGAATTTATCGCACAATGTTCGGCTAATCTGACATGGTAACATTCGTGAGAGACAAAAAAGTTGTGTAGTGGATACCCGGCATAAGACCAGATTGTAATGAGCTACAGCTTTGAAGTGCCAAAGTGTGAGACAAGATCTCACCGCCCTGCCTCTGGTGGCCAGTAAGTCCCATCCCTATTAAATGACAGTTGACACTGTGTTGATCACAAAGGCTAAAGCAGGCTGGAGGCACCAGAGTTTATAATGTAGTTCTATTTAACGAGGCAGCGCCCACTGATGGCATCTGATGCTTGTTGACGCCACAGTTTAGAACACTGTTCTATTACAAATGTTCACACCGCCTCACACATCGAAATGCATTGTGGAGCAGAGCATAGTACTGCGGCTTTGTTGTGGAGCAGTGCTTGCCACTTTGTTTATGTTCCTGTTTACAATGCCAGGGATGTGTAGAAGTATTTTCCAGCAAGCACAGAACGGCATGCAAGGAGATGTTTGGGGAATTTGATATTCAGTGGGTGTATATAAGTGTATTGGCTTACAATTAGCTTGCAATAGCTTGACTCCATCTTTTAAAGGCAGGGTCAGTCATTCTTGCTAACCTCGAGCTCATTTCAAAACCGTATCGCTTCGCGGTCCTCCGCCGCGACACCTCGCGTCAAAATGCATTGCAGGCAAAGCGTAGTACTACGCCTTTGTTGTTGTGAGCGGTGTTTGCCACTTTATGTCACTATTTACGGCACCACAGTTTACATCCACAGAGAACGAATTTGATTAAAAGTGTATTGGCTTACATTTCCAGTAGCTTGCAATAGCTGACTCCATCTAATAGTGGCATGCCTGGAGCAGATAGTAGTGTGGGGTGGAGGCGGTGCCTTGCTCAGTTACTCTGGCACCCACAGGAGATGCAGTGTGAGCTGGACAGGGAGAGCAGCAGTCTGCAGGACCTGGAGGCCCAGAAGCAGGACGCCCAGGAGCGCCTGGAGGAGATGGACCAGCAGCGCTCCAAGCTGGAGGGCATGCTCACTGACCTCAAGCTCAAGTGCCAGGAAGAGTCCAGTATGGTGAGAGGGCTGCTGTAATCCTGCTACCTGGTGCCAGGTTAAGAGCCGGTTAAGAGCAGCGTAGACATTTACTGTTTCAAGGGACAAAGGGGTGTTTATTTTTAGTATTTATATTTACATAATTTTTTTTACCACTACTAGAGATGGGTTTCATATTCCTATTAACTTTTTTTTTTTTAAATGTTCTAATATAGGGCTGCATGATATTGACAAAATGCGATATTGGTTGTGAAAACTGCAATATAGATATAATTTCAACATAAGTACATGTTATGGGAAAATGCATCTAATTATATTCATAACCAGTTCACTTTTTTCAGTAAATAGTGTAACTAATTACTATTTCCAAAACAGTAAAGATATTACAATTACTAATCTAAGTAATGTTGCATTACTGTGTTACAAGAACAAGATTTCTTGTCCTAGCAAACCTAGGGTAGGCTAATGGAACCAACCTGTCCAATCATTTGGTTTGAGAGGCTGCAATGTTTTCACTTCGCTGATGGTTGACTACTAAGGATCATTATTGTTCCAATAAAGAGGATTCAATAAAAAACAAATTAGATGCCTACACAGGTTGTCATTTTTTAGAAGGGGCAAGGCAGGGTAGTGATGTGAAAGTAACTAGTAATGTACAGTAACTAATTACTTTTAATACCAAGTAATAAGTAAAGTAATTGTATTACATTTTGAGGGAGTAACTAGTAATTTATTGCAATTCCTGAGTTACCAACACTGTTCATAACACATCAAAACATCTCTTGGACAACAGTAATTCCAAGCTTCTTTTTTTTTTGCCACTAATATTTCTTCTTCGAACTCCATTGTGTCTGTTGCCTTCCTCAGCCACACGTTTGACCTTTCTGTCTAAATCGAACACACCTAAGCCACACAGCCAACGGACATATCTCTCTATTAATTGATATTGCAAACTTTTTGCACCGTTTTCGATATGTTGTGCAAAGTGATATTGCGAAAAGTATATTGAGTCAGTATATTGTGTAATATTTTATACAAAGTATGTTGTACAAGTCTAATTTATGCTACCATATATAATATGGTAGTATATGGTATAATTGTAATATATTCTAATAACATATTTTATTTCCTACCCTTGTTTCACCTAGCATCTTTTTTTCTTTCTCTGCCCCCACAGATCTCCTCCTTGCAGAGTCAGATCCACACCCAGGAGTCAGACCACCGCAGCAGGGAGGACGAGTTGGGCCGCTCCAAGGCAGACCTGCAGCGCCTCCAGGAGGAGGAGACCCAGCTGGAACAGAGTCTGCTGGCCGGTCGCGTCCAGCTGGACAGCATCGTCAAGTCCCTCAAAGCCACGCAGGATGAGATCAACCAGGTGAAAACAAGAGAAGTCATCCTGCAGCGCCCGCATAAACACTAAGGGTTTCCTTTAGCTGCTTTTCACGTTTTCTCAATTCCCTTTTTAAATCACCACATTCCATTTCTGTTGTCACTTTTTTTTCCTTTTATTAACTTGGTAATTTTATAGGCTGACGAAATTAAGACATGTTGGACAGTTTTCAAAATTAGTCCGACCCGTTCAGGTCCTTTCAGGCAAGACAACTGACCACAAAACAGGAAAAACCAGAATTTCACAATAGGGGCCCTTTTTTTAAATCAGAACATATCAGCTAGCCTTTGTACAAGTTACAGAATATGAAACGAAACGTCACCATGGGTTAAATTCACAAATGAATAGCCTGGTATACAAGGGAGGCATTTAGCTAACAACAGGTGTTATATAAAATAAAAAACACAAACATTTTAAAATATTTTCAGTACAGTAGATGTGAGCATTACTTTGTTGCTTTTGGAAATGCAAAGAAATCTTTGCATGCTTCAACAAAAACATGTTATACAGGTAAAACTAATTATGAGTGATGCATTGTTCGTTACAAATCAAGGAAAAGCATACAGTTGATCATGCCATTGACCCCATTTACATCACTTCTATAACCTAACCGGAGACGCCATTGCCTGAGCACAACAGTCGTAAGCCGTGTGGTGTTGTCGTTGTCAGGCTCGTAGCAAGTTGTCTCAGATCCAGGAGAGCCAGCAGGAGGTGACCAAGGCCATCGAGCAGTACAGCGACGCTCTGAGGGGTTCCAAAGGAGGTAGTATGAGCAACCTGGCAGACATGGGGGACGCCTTCACCGACAAGGAGGACGGAGGGTTCAGGGGCGTGGTGAGTGGGAGGGAACACATGTATTAATATCACAGTGTGTGGCATGTTTAGGTATGTTCCTACTGCAGGTGTAAGACCATATATGCCAGAGGTGTTTGCTTTTAGCTGCACGGTGCAACACACAAAACCCTGGGACTTGACCTGACATCAAATGGTGTCATGGGTTGAACTTTTCAAAACTCCTTCTGTTAAGTGGGATTATTTTATGCCTTGGGTCTACAAAAAGTATTCCTGTAGTTCACTTGGTTTTAATATATCGGCCCACCAATTTGATAGCACTTTGTTTTAGCCCATCACGTCATGGCGTTGTGATGTTAGAAAGTGGGTAATATTGTAGTCGTTTGTCTGTATTCAGGATGACTCTATCAAGTCCAAGATAGCCATGTTCAACAACACTCAGGGCCCCCAGCCTGACCCCTTCCAGACAGAAGACCCCTTCAAGGCCGAGCCTTTTATAGGTACTGTAGGCGGGCTTCCTCCCACTAGATCCTTAAATGCATACACTAAATATGTATTTCCTCCCGGTGTTGTGGATTGAGATGGTTTAATTTCAGATCCGTTTGGTGGAGATCCTTTTAAGGAGAGGAATCCCTTCCCAGCATCCTCTTCTGACGACTTCTTCAAAAAGCCCGACCCGTTTGTGTCCTCTGACCCCTTTAGTAAAAAACCCACGGCACCAGCTAAGGTAATGCATGTACAGAGAGCTGCTGGCGCTAAACACACAGGTATAGCGTAGTAAAGCGCCTATGTGTTCAAGATCTCTATTGTTGTGTTTGGAAGGATTTTAGAGCTGTAGATGTAGTTTTAGAAATAAACCTGGTCATCCATCAGCTATGAGTGAATGAAATGCTCTGAGAATATCTGCTCGGATTTGATTGCCCTTGCCTTTATTTAGATTTTTGTCCGGGTGCACGATGATTCTGACCAATCGGGGCTTTGTTTTCCTGATTGAATGTGTGCACACAGCCAGTGACGCTCACGGGCTTCCCAACACTATCCAAAGGGAGGGCACAGAATGGGGGAGGAGGGACTTGGGTGGTTGATTTTCAGAGTTGTGCTCTTTTTGTTGTTGTTTTAAACTAGATCCAATTGCTTTTCTCAAACCATATGTACAGTACAGCAGCTTTAAAGTCTTAAATAGTGTGGGACATACTAATATAATATAATCCCTTCTTTTGTGACTGTGTATATATGTAATCTAGAAAGCAATGAGAGGTGCAGTTTATACATAGATACATAATACATGCATGTGTGTATCAAACTAGTTTTATATAATTTGTACCTTTTCTCTCTTGCTCTCTCTCTTAGCCAAGCCCCTTTGTTACATCCAACAGCCCAAAACCAAGGGATGCAGGTACTGGACAGTGAATGTATACTGTATATGTACACACATACTGTACGTTAGTGTCAAACCTGTATTTGAGTATATGAGAATGACGACAAATACTGTAAAATCATTTTTTTTTACAATTTTGGGGTTTCAGAATTTCCCCAGTAATCAGTGTGACGTGTATGTAAACACGTGTAGTCGTGCAGTACACTTGCAAAAGCACTCGGTCAATCCAAAAATTCGACCCTCATCCTTGGACTGACCTTTCCGAGTGGGAGGAGACGTTTAAGTTGTGCAACAGTCCTCAAAGAAGCAGTCATTCTTTGCCACCAGCGGTGACGTGCTAGGTTTGATTTTTCTCTTTTAGGGCCATTAGGGGCAAACAATTTTTGCTCACTGTGGCTTCATTTTTTTTCCTGTGGTTGAAGGCTATTTTTAGTCATGTACCTACGCATTTAACTACAGGCAACTAAAAATACTAATAACCCCCCTCATCATCCCCCAACCCTGGAAAAACAGGAGGTTTGTCGTTGCCAAGCACAACAGAAACTCTGTGGCCCCGCTACTTAAACGCACTATTGCTGCTACAGTACTGGCCCATTCACTCTGGCCTCTGTCCCTCCTTTATATCTGCTGCTGTTGAAGCTTTGTGGCGTGTGCACGGAGGAAGTTGATTTAAGTTAGGGGGCTGACGCCAGCTTACGTGCTGCCTTGCTACAGGGTTTCAGAGGAACACAGGGAGCAACTGTATGCCGGTACAGTCATTTAATGCTGTATGATACTCATGAATATGGCCTTTTTGTGATTGTGCTCTCACAACAGTTTGTGTTACAATGGTTTGGGTTTGTTTTTTCTTCTACAGGTCTGCGCAGTTGATAATTTATTCATTTAAAATAAGACGCATGCCACATTGTTTTCAAAACAACCGGGCCACAGTTCTGGTTAACAGTAGGCCGACTTATGCCTCTAATTCAGCTAATCAGGTGCATACGTCAGGTTAAACAAAACCTCCGCTTTTCAGGTTTTGAGAAATGTCATGGAAAATTAAACAGTCATGCCACAAACTCTGGTCTGAAAATAGCATGCAGGCCCTTTCAGAATAGGCGATATTCAGAGATGATTTTGAATGTGTGGTCGGGGCTGAAGTTCATTATAGTTTCTGGTTCTTTCCACAAACGTGTTAAAATGTTCCAACTGTTTTTTTCTGTGCTCTGTTTTAGATGCCTTTGGGACAATGGACCCCTTTGGTAGCAATTCTTTTGGCACCAAGAGCGGGTTTGCCGACTTCAGTCAGATGTCAAAGGTAAGCCCTTGGGACTCACAGAAGTCAGGAAGTCGATAAAGCACATTTTTCCAATTGCTATTTCTTTTCTTCACTACTTGTGCACGAGTTCTTTGTCAAATATGAAACCAATAAAGCATAGTCTAGTCCAACAGCTTTTTAATGACAGTATTTTGGTAGGGTGGTGCCTTATCATAATTAAATGATTATGTTGTTTGTTTTAAATTATTGAACAGAAGCAGGACAGTCCAGTTCTACCACCAAAGAAGAATATGCCTAATAGACCTGCACCTCCTTATGGTAAGGGTTGTGTGTGTGTTTATCAGTTGATATTGTATATTGTGCGTAAACTACATTGCCTTGTGCTTGAGCCAAACAATGCATGCCACTTAATAACTACAGTACATCATTTACTGTGATGCAACCTTGGCCGGATGGTCCACTGTAACCCATCCGCTGTAACACATTAAAACGCATGGTTCACAACTAGCGTGCCTCTAGACTTCATACCATGCAGAGGTTCATATATTCAACTGTCATTCATGACACATTCATGACACATTCATGACACATTTAGAGTGATGGCGTGCATTTATTTTGATTTTTTTTTTTTTTTTACATTCTTTGCTGCTTTTCACGGTTGCCAATTTAGAAGAATACGACCTTCTGTCAATTGTCAGCATTTTTCTCATTTGTGGTTTAAACATGCCTTAAACAGTTTTGAACGCCTTGCTGCCGTGTAGAAAACACTTCCCCCTTTTCCTCCCTCCCGTGTGCTATTAAGAGTACAGCAAGTGTATTTACACGAGCAGGACAGGTATTTTTGTGCATTCTGTAGGGAACAAACTTGTTCCATATGTTATATGCTAAAGCTTAAATCATCGTATCTATTTTAGCGGTGTATTTATTTATCTTACAATATAAGTGATCATGATGATTTAACCACCCTGAAAAAGCATGATACCATCGTGGTAACTTGACCTCAGCTTTGAGAAGCGCTGACGTATGTTATGGTTTACTATAGGTGGCGTACAGTGAACAGAGGCCGCTGCATCTTAGAATTTAGAAACCCCCCGTGTTCATGAAAAAAGCCTGCCCGTGTTTTACGTTGTTTTGATTCAGCAGTAAATTTGATTAGCTGTATTCTTCTCAGTGTTAGTCAGTTCTCACGTTCTGCTTCTGCTTTATTTCTTCTTCTTCTTCAACTGATGTTGCTGGAGGCCACAATGCACTTTCTGACTTGACAGAAATGCTCCAGGCCTCCGAATACAAAAGGTTTTGTGATGTCTTTAGCATGCTTTTGTTGAAGCAGTATGCATTTTGGTTGTTAAGACGCCAAACAACACAAAATAGCATGAAATGAACTATGCTTTTGTGAAACAAATAGTTGATTGTCAAGAACACCATATCGTGTTTTGATCGCTTTAAGTTCTCGTTTTGGTTTATTGACCCAACCCAATTTTTAAAATAGTTGTAATTCCTTCCACACATTTGGTTGTTTTTGTATTCTTGGAAGTTATGTATTTAATCAAAAATACTTTGTTGCGTGACGTTATATACCTACACAATTGATGCTTTTCAGATACCCATGTACGCATATGAGTTCCAAAATGCCAACTCTAGCCATTATAAGCCTGTTGATACTTTTTAAATAAATCTGTTGTGTATTTCACTTCCATCATCTGGGCATAGCGGCCTGCTATAATCAAGTCACAGGCTTTAACAGGAAGGAAGGCTTTACCCAGCTTCGAGAAAGCCTTGTGTATTACAGTACTTGTCGGGTCAGGTAACGTTTGACAAGTCTATAAATACATGTTCTGGGATTATTAACTGTCACAGCAAGATGTGTGCCAGAGAGGAATACAGCACAGTTAACGTCCGGGGTTAAGCCCTTCATCTCCTTTGTCATCCTGTGTGCCCTAATGGCTCATCCACAGCTGTAATGACGTTCATTATTCTCGGCTAGCGGGTGAATCTCTGATACTCAAATTCCCGTCTTATTTGCCTACCCCAACATCAAAGTGCTGTGTGTGTGTGTGGGGGGGGGTTGAGAATGCAGTGAGCCTAGAGGGTGCTGTAGGGGGAGGTGTAGAGAGAAGTGCAAGCCACTTGACGGGGGTGGGGGGGCACTCTGAGTTTCAAGCAAATATTTCTGTAGCAATTGATTCATGAACTGGGTTTCTGCTTTAACGTGTGTACACACCAAGTGTCCATGCGTTTCAGTAGCCGGTTATGAGTAGGATGTTGTACTGTCTGCGTTTTAGATGTGTTGTAATGTTGTCTGTTCCAGGGGGTGAACGCGGCCAGGTAAGCTAATGGGTGATCCATGTTTGGATCCTAATGCATCAATGCATGCCCTGAATGCACCAGCATGCTGAACACACGAGTGAACACTTCTCCGATTAGATCTCTGTCCTGTCCGGTATAGTGGGGACGTTTCTGACCAGTGTTCACTGGGACTTGTGTCATTGTGTTGTGATTGGGGGTGGGGGGGGAATGTTTTGCTGCCGTTTTGATTGATGATCTTCTTTTAAATCCTTGTGTTTGTTTCATGTGCTCCTTTTCAAACTTGCGTTGCTGTTAGATGATTGGTTGTGAAAGCAATTGCCTCTGCCGCCGCCGCCGCTAATGAAACCTCTTCCAAGCCAGTGTGCCAGTGCTTGTTTGAGCTGTCTTGTCGCTCGCCTGTCTTGTCCCTCACCTGTCTTGTCCTCGTCCCGGAGCTAGTGTGGAAGTGAGCAACAGCAGCTGAGGTGGGCCCAGCAGGAGAGCGAACGCGAGGAACGGGAGCGCAGGAGGAGGAGGCAGCTCCTCCAGGAGCAGGAGGACCTGGAGCTAGCCATCGCCCTGAGCAAGACCGACATAACTGGCTCCTGACCCACCCGGTGGCCCCCTATGAAAACACTCACCCCCCTCTCTCCCTCCTCTCTTCTTCAAAGCACCCGGGTGGTGGCACAGTGACCAGCTAAATGTGACCTCCAGCCCCCCTACCCACCCCTACCACCACTTGAGAGACCAGCGTTTCTCCAGACATTTCTAGACTCTCAGTTAGACTCGTAGACTCGTATTAACACTCTGTATTTAGCAAGAAAAGGCTATGGTTCAGTGCTTCCTATAATCAAAGACAAAACACCGGCACTTGATTTTAAGCCTGGCTGCATCCTGTACCGTACAACGTAGTGATTCAATGATTCTCCGAGCAGTCGGACACTTCCCTACAACCTACCTACTAGCTCTACATACATTTTTTTTCTTTTCTTATTCTAACTTCTGTCTAAAAGAGAGTTTTTCAGAATATTATATATAGTTTTTGTAATTATACATGAAAATAATTAAATCTGTGGTTTATGAAGTATCTGAAATGCACTACACAAACGTTATCAATTGAATTATGTACAAACTGTTATTTTGAAACACTCTTATGGGAAGTCATTAATCTTCTATGTGCTTCTCTGTGCACATTTGCCTTTTTATTTTATTATTTTTGCCATAAGAACTTATTTAAGGTAAAGAGGCATGCTGTTTCATGATTTATTTGATGTCTTACCCAAAAGCCGTAGGGCAGAAATGTAAGTTTTTCTCAAATGCTTTGACTTTGTGACTAGAGCTTCCATGACCAAGTCATTATATATTCATGATGTGTATTTTTAAATATATTTATTTTTCAAACAAACCTTTTGTTTGCCTTTACTAGGACAAATGTACTACAATGGTTATATTACATTAATGGATTTATTTATTCAAAATCAGAAAATCTTGCATTTCTAGTTTTTATTACTAATTCTGATGCTCTATGTGCTTTTTCCTTTTCATAATATGAGCGCTTTACAACGAACAAGGGATTGCTTGGTAAACTTTAACTTGCTTGGTATACTAAACCATAACCTCTATTATATATTGCCTAGTGGTGGCCTACTCTTTATAATGTATAACGTATGTAAATGCAGGTGCTCTGTTGATATGCATGAAGCTGCCTCCACTAGGGGCGCTGTTGCATCGCCAGTTTTTACAGTATGTCTAATGGAAACAAATGTGCCTGTCACACGTCTTCTCACACATGCCTTATCTCAAACAATTTATATCTTCTGTTTCTCACACACATCTTCTGTTAAGGAAATTCTGTGTACTAATAGTTTTTTCTGTGCCGTTACACTGCAAAACCTTTTATTTTGTCACTTCAATATGCAGACCGCCACCTTAATACTGGAAGATCAGCAATTGCCTGTCAGTTGGCTATTCCACAACCTGACTGGTAGGCGTGGGATTTAATGCAGAAAGATTCTACCTTTTGTAATCGTACAATTTTCTATTTGAGGTTATTTTGCACAAATATGCTTGGCTTTCTGTAGTGCTGATTGTATCCTGGTGGTTTTACACAATGTTAGCCTACAGTATAATGTCTTCCTTATCTTGAGCCAACATTAACATTTTTAATATATTAAATCTAAAATATCAAAATATTTTCTGTAAAATTTTTTAATATGCTGTAATAAAAGTCAAGTATTCTTGAACTAAGTCTGGTATTCTAGAGGAGCTGTTATACTATTCTTTGAGGAAGTATTTCTCCATATATTTAAGCAGTACACCCCCCACCACCCATATTTCTAACATTTAGTATGTGGTTATGTATGGAACTTAGCTATAATTTATTATGGTGCATGATGGTGATTTATTAAGAACAGAAAGTATTTAAAAAAATGCCTAAATGACATATCTGCATTTCACGTGTAATTATTTTAAGTGCACTTCCTAAATTTTAAAGATGTGTGAAGTGTCTTGGCAAACACATTTTTGGGCATTGTAAAATGTTTAATTTGAGATACTGTAGGATCACATAGGTGCTAAATGTATTCTTTGTAATTTGGGAACATGGGGAAACATTTTATACAGCTGCATTAAAAAACATTCACTGATTTATATTTTTGCTGTAATTATAGCTGATGGCAAATACAAATCTGTTTATACCTTAAGCCTTTAGATTTTGGACAAATGCCCATGGCCCCACACATTGGCATAATGGGACTCCTGATTCTTTGAAACTGCAGCACAGTGCAACTCTGTGTAATTGTAGTATTAAGGCCCTTTGATGTCCTACTATAATTTCTAGCCATCAGAAAGGGAGTCTATGGGCAATGTGACGAGCGTTTTCTGTGCCCCTCTGTCCAGACGGCTCCTAGCTCACTCTGTAATTATGGAAATGGGGTGTTTGTATTTATAGGCTAAGCCCAAAAGCGGCTGCCCTACTTAGTCTTGCAGCTGGAAAACATCGCAGTAGCCTATCCATATATGAAGTGAAGTGCCTTGCATATAAACGAGAGTGGGCATATGCTGATAACATATAGATAACTTATTTATTGTAAGTGATTTTCTTCAGGTCTCTCATATCAAATCTAAAAACGAGGGTATACCTTCTGCCTGCCAGTGGGTGGATGTGGTTGACTCCACGCCAACGTGTGAACACATTAATTCAGTTGAAGGAGCAACTTCAAGGTGACTAAGCACGCACGTGTTTCGCTGAAGGAATTCCCCAAACAAACTTTCGACTTCATGGTTTTTAATATTCACAATAAATACACAATTTACAGTATAAAATCCATGTACATATTTATATAAATTTAACTAAAAAATAACAATACACAGGACATCAAGCCCTGATCGTGGACTGGCCAGGGCCTGGGCCCAGCAGATTGCAGTGACGCTAGGTTCAGAATGTTACATAACACAGTTCAGGTTATTCAGAAATTGAGGCAGTTTAAATAATGAAAACATTGTCTTTGCACATTTTGCGCTATAGTATGTGCACTTCGCCCCACGTTTGGGATCGCATGGCTACGCAGGTCATGAGGATGTTTACAGTAGGACACGGTCAGAAAAAGGCACGTTTGTGTCAAACACGGCATTCCAGTTTTTTGTCAAGAAAGAGTAGTAAGCTAGTAATATACAGGGCCAGACCCTTAGGCCCACTGAACGTTGTTCAGCAAACGACCAGTAAAGCTTTTCTAAAGCTTTTGAGAACCAAAGTAGTACCAGCTACGTTATTAGGAAATAATAACACTAAAACTTCTTTATATATAAAAGACTTTGGTCATATAGAGAAATTTAAATAAAATACATCGGTTAGATCAAAAATACACATAAAAGACCCAATTAAACCCCCCAAGTCCATATGTGAACTAGTTCACATGTGTCTCTTCATGTGCAGAGCCAGGTGGTCGGACCTGGAGAAGGCGCGCTCGCAAAGGTGGCACTGGAACGGCCGGTGACCGGTGTGTTTGCGGAAGTGACGTGTCAGCTCGTCCGAGCGGGCGAATTTCCATCCACAACCTTCCCAGCTGCAGTGGTATGGCTTCTCACCTGCGTGGAAATAAATTAAACGGGAGATATTATTAGGCACTGCTCGTACAAACGTATCCAGAGGGAGCGACGCGCAAATATGCTACTGTATATGTCTCTGTTCATAATTACAGAATAAATGTCAAATTCTTACCGGTGTGAGTTCTGTGATGTGCCTTCAGGTGGGAGCTCTTCGTGTACGTCTTGCCGCAGCCGGCGAACGTGCAGGTGTGCGTCGCCGTGCGCTTTCGCGGCCAGGTGCGCCTGCCCCTCTTCGGTTTGCTATCGAGCAGCTCCAGGGGCGAGGAGGGCGGCGTGAGCATCAACCTCTGCGCGCCGTGCTGCACGCCGCCGAGACTCTCCTCGTACAGATACGGGCCCTGGTAGGTCAACTGCATCTGCGCGGCGTGTGGGTGATGCGGGTATGCCGGCGAGGAGTGATACTTCTGTGAGAAGTTCATGGAGTAGCACATCTGTGGCGCGCACTCCGTGACGCCCCGCTGGAGGTCGTTGGGGCTAAGCGGCGGCGTCATGTTGCTGGCTGCCCGCGGGGAGATGGCGACCCGCGGCTGCTCGAAGGACATCATGCACGACACGTTCTCCTCTCTCTTGATTTTGCTGCAGCTTTGCGGCACCAAACCTAGCACGGGCCCGTAGCTGTCCATGCAAGGCTCCACCTTGATGTTGTCCGCAATGTCCAGTCGGGGAAACGCCGCCGCGTTCACGTAAAATGTGCCCTGAACGCTCCCGCACCGCGTAACGCAGTAGTTGTTGTTGTTGTCCCCCTCGGAGCGGAGCAGCTCCGCCATGAGGCTGCTGCTGTTGTACGGCGGTGGCGGGGACTGGTGCTCCTCTGGCGGGTAGGACGGCACCGTGTACAGGTTTGGGTCCATATATTCCGCAGCTGCAGATCCGCAGTGTGCGCCGGTCGTGTTGGCGAGAATAAAATCCAGATCCAGATAGTTACTGAGATCCTCGTCATCTTTCCTGCAGTGAAAGTCGGCGTTCTGCACCATCTCCAGCACGGAGCAGCTGGAGGACATAGGTTTGTCCATCACTCCTTTCCACCTCTGGAAACAACAAAGAAGGGAGAACAATTAGACACGATTAAACTCACAGTTGTCTGTTGCGCGTGTGTTTGATAAATCACAGTGAGATGCTTTTTAACTTACGTTTTCTCTTTGGTTTGAAAATGTCGAAAAGGATGGCAGCATCACTCCGGATAAAGCCATGGTCGGTTAAACAGTTGCTGAAAAGTCGTTCACTACTCTAGAACTTGAGTCGCACTCAAGTACACGCTTCTCTCTCGCGGTTCCCTCTCCACAGTTGCGCTTCAAACACAAACGTCGTAATAGAAGGACATCCTCCAACCTTATAACTCTCCGAGTGACCAATTGTGCGAGGTCAGGAAACAACGTTCAGGAAGCTGGTAAATTTAGCACTATATAAAGCGAGTACTGCATTGAGCTTGGCTTTAGTGCGCTCTGTGCAAGTGAAACGGCGTTTAGCTGACTATAAAGTCCGGATCCGCCCACTCCTTGTGACGCAAACGTGACAGACCGGCCCACCTTGTCTGGAGGTGGCAACCGGTATGGCTGCCAAATTGTATACTCATGTTATGGGCATAGGCTACTTAAATATGACAATTGGCATAATAGAATGCCAGAAGGTGTACGTCAAAAACGAATGTACGAACATCTGAAAGATAGGCCTACTTAGTTGTCATCATTTGTTTAGATGAAAGAAACATAGGCTGCTACAGAAAAATTGTATAGACTAAACAATTATATAGCACTTCAAAATATGTGCGCTGGCTTATACAGTAGGCCTACTACATTATATAATGTAATGAAAAGAGAGATATTATGCCCACCCTTGGGCATATATGCATACACCTGTCAGCACGTCATGATGTCTTCTTCTAGACTCATATCATTAATGGAGTTCCGCTATTGTTCCTGCGCAGCAGGCTTGTCAAAACAGGCGCCAGGCTCGTCTGAAACCGTCTCAACGCTCTTGTCTCCCGTGATGTAAACACGATTTAAGGCAACATCCTATTCATGTGTAAATAATAGCGTAGTCGCTGTCTATAGGTCACATTTACATTACATTTATTGCCAAAGCTGCCGTTGAGCTCTAGAAATATCCCATCGCACCCCCTCACCGTGCAAGCCTACTGTAAGCTATGGCGTTTTTCAGAATGTTATTGATAGTATAGGCCTATTATAACAAATCAACAAAAAATAGGTTTTATTGCCATAATTGCTGTTCTTTTTCTTAAACCATAGATTTTCCTTCTTTTTTTCCCATTCTTTCATTCTATTTATGTTTACAGCATTTAGCAGATGCAAGCTACTTTTAATATGGCTACATTATAGCTCAATAGATCATATACATAGTTTCCATTTAAAGATAGATAGAACCAGAAGATGAAGGATCAGATAACTTCAGTTGAGTAGAGGTCAGTGGCTGAGGTTCTTTTTACTTGTATATTTGTTGTAGGCCTATAGGTAAATTATGAACAATTACATTTAAATGTATATACAAGTTCTATGTAGCCTATAGCAGGTGGAGCAGAGGTGGAAAAAACAGATACAATGTCTTGTTAAAGGCAGCCAGTGTGGAGGACTAAACAAACAAATGCAACATCTGAGCTGAGATGACTCCAATGACCTCTCATCAACACACACACACACACACACACACACATGCAGCACACGCACAACACACAAATGCATACGCAACATACACACACACACACACACAATACACACACGCACACACGCACACACACACACACACACACACACACGGAGAAAGAGCCAACAGTAGCTGAGAGTTTTACACATCCTGGTCTGTTGGATGCGTCAAACTATCCTGTGAGGATGGGCAGAAAGTGTCTCTGAACTGGCCGCAGAACTACTGGCCTGCCGCCATGAACCCTTGACCTCTGACCCCAGTCACAGGCAGGCCGGCGCTCCATGGCAACAGTCATGCCAGTAGGAGTATTAATTCTAAACACTCCCTCTAGTTAGTCCACGGTTAGTCTACAGCAATGTGCCTCAGTTATTTTTCCAAGTATTTTTGTTTTTTTAGAATGATATGCTATTATGTAATGCAAATAAAAGAGCAGTATAGGAAAGCCTTTCCTAGTCCCCCCACAGCCGAGGGAGGGGTTGGTCAAAGCTGGTGAGCTGCCTGAGTTGAGAAGGTGGGAAATCACTGTTTTAAAGAACGTGATCCAAAACAGCAGCCCAGCTATACTGTATGTTTGTCATTCCTTACCATCCGCTCAGATTTAAGTGTCTGGTGAAGCGATTGCAAAATTGTTATAATATAGATTTGTCCTACAGTTTTATTTTTTTCTTCTTTTCTTTCAAGTAGATGCAACAGCACAATGTAATCTCTGATTTAATCGTTTTTATATAAACATAGATGTACCTGTATAATGTTTTACTTATTCAAAGAGGGAAACACTGACTTGACATTCTGAAGGTGATGAGTAATGTTTCCAGAGAAATCCTTTTAAAACATTGTTCCCTGAACTGATTTACACAACTCTACAGTTGAGCAACAATTAAGATCATTTCACAATTGTAGTCAACAGTAGTGTCTCTCTGTACATTATCCTATTGTATCACCACGGTAGTGTATGCATACTTAATTATTACTCAAAACACATCTCTATTTTGGTATAATCACCATTGTCTTGGTTATTTTTGTCCAGGCTGTTATTATGATTTGTTGTGACAACACAAAGTGTCACGTTATGTGAGAGTGACCGACCCATTCTCTATATGGAGCCAATGAAGTCCTGTCAAGGACACGAAGGCCTACTACATGCATGCACCGTGTCTGCGTCAGGAGTTTTTTTCCGTGACTGTGGCGGGAATACGGACATGTCTGGTAGCGCGCTGCTGTAACTTTCATGGAAAAACAGCGTGAGAGTGTGAGAGGTTTCAGGCAATACGGGACATCCTGCCTGCTCGAGAGCCAGCAATAATGTGAGAGTGAGCGGGACTGTTCTCTGGGCTTATATAGCCAGTTATTTTTAACCGCCCACCTCTTGCTTATTACATTGCTTCCCCCTGGACCACTCAGGAAGCACGTTGGGCTCCTTTTTCTGCTCACGCGCGGCCAGATTCAAACAAAATCAAAGAATGATAGCATTGAGGCTCGCCTGTTGGAAAGGGGGGTTCAGAAAAGACAGAGAGGGAGATGTTTTACAGAAACTGCTGGCACGCGCCGATGCCGTGAGATTTGAGGAGTTGGCACCAGTCCCGCTCCAGTTTCAGAGACCCTCCGGTGTTTGTGAAAAAGAGCGGTGAAAGCCAGACCTGCAGATAAAGCTGTTCACATGCTTTGGCGTTTATACCTGGGGAGAATTCTCCACTGGTTTCTTTGGTGAATTAGCATCACCAAAGAACAGTTGAGTTTCACTGTTCAAGACAATTGACAACAAGCAAACAGTAAGTGTATGGCCAGTAGCCTATGCAGTTATTGATACAGTACTAATTTGAATAGCTGTTACATAGCACTGGCTGTAGGTGTTTATACTGATGAAATGGTAAACCGGTTGGTGCTGGAGATTAAAGCAAGTGATTACAGTAATTTGAATAATGACAAAATGGGTTAATTGTGCTGTATTGTGTACTAACATGAATTGTCCATCCATCGTCACTAAATAAATCCAACTGTATGTCCTAAAGCAGCATAGATTACCCATGAGTAATTTTACCTCAACTTAAATACTACAGCTTACATTCTGAATTCAGTTTGCGACACCGCAAGGAAAATTCTTGTTTTTCCTCTATACCCACATTATTGAGGTGAGAGTTTTGAAAACAGAGGGCACACATTCACCCACGTCGCATTCCACAACACCTCTGCATTAACACAATCAGTGTCTGGCTTTAACCGAACGCAAGCATGTGTCTCGACACACCAGTGTAGAGCTTTCACCAAGTGTTATGGAAACCCACCTTTCTAAAATATGCGGCCCGCTCCGGCTAACATGGCAGCGTAATGACTACATGTGGATATAATTGAGCTAGTGGGGCTCAGGGGGATGGGCCCCAATTTATTAGCTGTTAACACGAAGAATCATACAGGCTTCTCTCGTCACAACCACACACACACACTCCTCGGCTGTACAAGAGTGTCAAAATTGTGTGTTTTTTTTCCTCAAAGCGTTAAGAAAGGTGCTTTTTTATTTGATAAATGAGACCAGACAGGCTCTCAGTGGCTTGAAGTGGACCTCTCGCTGTGCCAGCTCTGGCCCATTCTCAGACCCCTGACAATTGAGGCATGCCTGGCTTACAGTATGTTGTGGATGTTGTATGTTGTTGTCATTGTAGTGCTCAAGCCACCCATACTTCCAAGCAGCTATGGTTTAATAGCTAAGCATGTGTCCTGAAATTAAATCAAGCGTACAAAAAACCACTCAAAACACTTTATTCTACACGTCATTCTGATCATGATAGATCAACATGCTGGGTATGATGTTACTGTATAAAGTCAAGTCTATTCATCTGAACACCGGGGACTGGGAAGGCCTGTGTTTTTTCTCTCCGTGGGATGACAACTACAGACCTGTGCACATTTGAACATGCCGAACTAAACTGTGCCAGCTGTTCAAATAGCACAAGCTGGCCTCGATACAGGTTCCCCATTCAAGGCCCGCTCCACTTGATTGAGTGATCCAGTCTGCAGTGCACTTTATGGTGTGCACACCTCAAAATGGCGACATTTGTGAAACACTATATAAAAACATTCCTGAAGCAAGGAATGCTTCAGGTATTTCCTCCCTTACACCTGGCTGTGATTCCTTGAGTGCATTGGTTTGTTTTCACAGAACCACACTCTTTAAGAGTGGTCTTATCGGTTCAACAGTTTTCAGGACTGCTCTCTTCGCTAGTCAGACACTTTGAAGGCTTCACTTCCTTGAATTCGGCTGCTCAGCCAAATTCAAGGAGCTCATTGTAAAGGTAAAATAGTTTCATGAGTTGTGTGATTAGAACATTGTGCTGCTGAACTGGTGTAAACAACACAGTTCTATGGACATTATTACATTATTCAACTGTAGTTTTTCAATAATTTGTGAGCTTATTCAAAGTTAGTACAGGTGTGATTCTGTGCCTGGAATAAAACCCATGCAGTTAATGTATTTGGGCAGTTAAATCAGTTAAAGGGAGTGCTCAGTTGTTCAGGGTGTATCTACAGCTGAGTAATTCTGATTTTGGGGTTTGGTTGCTAAAAGGCAACAACCTGTGTTTCACAAAGAAACGAGATCCGGTATCAGCAGGGTGAATGCCACGCGCTGCGATCAGAATTTGATGTGTCTTTCTTTCACTCTGAGCACACCCACCGGATCTGAGGCTTGTTCTGTGGTTGTGTAGCGCATGCCAGATGGGTGGAAGAGGTGCACAATCACGCCGATAATGAATAATCACTACTTCGTGTGTAAAGTGGCAGCGGAGAGTGGTTTAAATCGCTACGTGCGGGTTTCCTTCTCCACTTTCAGCAGTTTCTCTCTTGTTGTATGACATCTAAACATGTCACCTGATACAAAATGTGATTTCAACAGCTGGAGAATAGATACCTACAGCCATTAAATATTAAGCACAGTGCAATGCTTCTATTTACCAATGCTTTTTGGAAAAGCCTTTAATATGCATATATATTGTGTATATACAGTTTGACACTGAATATAGTTGATGCTTTATTGTGTCATGCCTGTTTGTTGACTCTTTACAAGAAAAAGGAGTGAGGCCAATTTTGAATCTATTTTCCACACCTGGCTTCAGTAAACGGCACCAAAGTGCTTGTTACTGGTCTTTTTAACACTTCAGCTAAGGTGTAATTAGCCCAATCTAATGGCTCCGAGGCCCTCAGCCGACTGGTTAACTTCAAGCCCCCCCCCCACATCTGTCTCTGCCTGATACTCTTTAATAAGCTGCATGTCGCGTGTGATCAGTGCCTCATCACTCACAACCTTGACGGGGCCCCCGCGTTTTATTAGGCTGTAATTTATGCACAAGGGACCCATTGGCAGACTATATAAGGTCCCGCCATCTAATAAATAATTTGTTCTCAATCGGCCCTAACAGCATATATCTGAGCTTGTGCTAAGCAACATTATTAGTGACCGAACAAGATGGCGATAATTTTGTAATAGAGGGTGTAGAGAGCTGGAATGTTGACGTACATAATGTTTTATGACGGTCTCTCTAATTCTTACCAGTCCAAAGCTGTGTCATCCCATGCTGTCACTGTAAAACTACACACACACACAAACACAGAGTGCTTAGCAACAGAGTGCATGGTGTCAGCAGCGCCCTGTTGCTCGTGCCTGAGCATCTCTCTCGCTGATAGGCCGGAGGACAAAGGCAGACACTTCTCCATGACCTCTGGAGATCCTAGGGGGTTCCTTGCCCTTTCTCGACCTTGACTGACCACTTAGAAGTCGCCTGCACTCTCCCTAAGCGCCAATCAGGCCCATCTCGTTTGAACGCTCAGCTGTCAGAACCTGTTTGCTTCTCTGGCTATAGTCACAGGACCTGTCTCCCCTGTTGCTCTTGAAGCCACTCACACTAACAGCTCCACATAATTGCTCTCACTTCTATTAATTCCCTTTGTTGCTTCTGCTTGTAAGCCTGGGCAATCGGCGACATGTCTGGGCACCTCTCCCCCTAAGCGGGACAGGTCACACACTTCACCCAGTGGTGAAGCCGAAGGGGTAAACACACTTGATCCACACACTCACAAGGTTGCAGTAGGTCTGGAGCTCGGGGTGACGTTTTCAATTGCAGCTTGTGCCTTGCTTGACCCTTCCCCCCTCCCTCTTCCTCATATATTTTCCCCATGCCCCCCGAAGGTCCTTCTGCAATTGCTGGTGAAGACATGGTTGCTGAGGATAAGCCTTCCCTAATCTACCTGCCTAGCATAGTGTGCAATTCAGACATTCTTCTGTTAATGCGATAGAGATGTTCTTCAACGATAGCCGACACACGATGGCTTATGTCTGACTACATACTAGAGTAGAACACCTTTGGTGTTTTTTTTTAAGGTTTTCTCATGAAATAGTAAGTGAATAAATAAATAAATAATGTGATGGGTTAATCTATTTTCTTATTATTTTTCTTACTTTTTTTTTTGCTCTGTGGAATTTGTTTTCACTGTTCATGGAGAGGTGTGCTCTGCGTTAATGCTGCTGGTAACCACTTCCTGTTTTTCGAACAGTGAATCTTCTCACAGTTTGGCCATAATTTCCTGAAGTGTTGCACACACACGTGTGTGTGTGTGCGTGTGTGTGTGTGTGTGTGTGTGTGTGTGTGCGTGTGTTTTCACAAATTGGTGTGCCTTGCATGTTTGCAATGAGCAATCACAGTTCCTCTCTATACTGCGACTTTTGCAGTTACAGTAAATTTGGGCCGATGTAAACCTTTAGACGTTGGAAAATGATGATGGTGTGTCTCTCTGGGCGTGTGTGTTTGCATTTCTGCGTTGCGTGTGTTAATATGTTGGAGCTGTGCGTGTCTAGCGTAATGGAAGAGAGTCTGTTGATTCTTCTTTGTCTTATAGTAAACCAGGGCAATATTTATGATAACATTCTAGCATCATACAGTAGTTTCCCCACTGCTCTGTGTGAGAGCTTTAACACTCTCTTCGCCCTCTTCGTCGCTCTTTAATGCACACTGTTATGCTTTGTCAGCAAGGCTGCAACAGGTTGGGCCTCACACAGGCTCACGGCATAGAGAGATAGCAAACTTTTCCCTTGTCAAGACCCGTGTCAAATGTTGCTGCTCTATAATGGCAGATTAACAAGACCACATGTACACCGGGTTGGGTGCATACAGCATGTCTGAAAAGTCAAGGGGGACTGCTGTACGTCATTTGTTTTCGCAGACGGGGAGATCAACCGTGTTATGATTTATACTCATCTAGCGGATTGCACCCTCGCCCCTCAGTCTTGCATAAGCCAGGCTCATTTGGTGTCAGCCAAGAAAAAGAGTTTGGCAATACATAGTTTATACTGGGCTCTCCTTTGATAATTCGGATGAAGGCCTCAATTGCTTGAAGCATCAGATATTCAGTCTAACAAAGTGGTTATTTTTTTTCCATGACGTACAATTACATTTGAGTAATTTAGCAGAAATGTCTATCCAAACTGACGTATAAAAAGAAAGTAATTAATACAAGGCGTATAGGTGAAATAGAAAGTAGAACAGAATACCATATTGTAGTTGTAGCAGGCACACCACATAGGTAACCCACACACCACCAAGTTAGAGAAGTGAGCCTTTATGGAGGAAGAGGTTCCACAATTGGTTTTTGGCAGTGATAAACAGATGTACTTGAACTTCAACTTACCCATTCACTTTTTTTGTTTTCAAGCCCTGGTCTCACCTGTCACTGAGAAAATGATAACAATTTCAGGTGAATTAAAAATATTATATTTACTGTAAGATTTGATGCAAGCCTTCAAAAGTATCATTGGTAAAACAAAACACACAGGGTCCCCTCACTAAATAAACACCACCACTTGGTCCAAAAATATCTTCATCAGAGAACAAAATTGTGTTATAATGGAGATGTAGAGCTGGGTGTGGCACGTTATGGGGATCCCACAAATTATGGGGTAGTGGGGGATTGTTCTAATCCAACAAACCAATGCTGCGGAAACAGAGCTGCCATTTTGGAGTCAGGGAAGGAGACAGTTATATCTTCAGTCCAGCCTCATGTCTAATGGATGAGGGGTAAACTTTGGGCCTGTTGGTGTTGGGGATAGCTACTGTAAGCACTTTGAACCGAGATTGAGAGTTGAAGAGATTTGTGTTTCTAGATGTTACATTTGTAGTAGTCAAAGTATAGCCTGCAATGTTAGGATTTAACTAGACCTTTTAATCAGTTCTTATCAGATAGGTCTATACGTTATTTTAATTGCTGCATCCTCAGCGTCATTCTTCAATAATACACAGTGCTTGCACAACTAAAGGTCCCATGAGATGTTGATGAAACGACGTCCTGAATCACGTTGTGTTTCTGAGGCATGTTGCTTTTCTTGGAATGTGCGCAAGCTCGTTGATTGTCCTTGTTTCCTGAGATATCAGAGGCCCTTTGTCTCCGCGGGGTGCCTTGCTAATCAGGGAACTCATAGCTCATAGAGTCATAACTCCACTGTTGCTAGCCCGCGCTCACCAGTCACCCGTTGTATCATGGTATTTTTGGCAATGCTGTCATTCCTCTCAGCCCATTGAAACAAAAATGACAAAGTTAGCTGGAACAATCACCATTGGAATGTGCTCTAAAGAGCCTATATGGCTAGTGACTAATTTACTGAGAGTAGTAGCTCATATCAGTGTACCATAAAGCACAGTATATGGTTAGATAATGTATAGAGGTTCAAATATACGTAGACAGGGATAAATCCTTGGTTTATATAAATTGTGTTGTTACTTGGTGTGTTTGCAAAGGCTAGGGACTCAGAGAATGAGGTCAATGTTTTTACACTCTGGGTTTCCCCCCATCTTCTTTTGCTTAGACTGTGGTTTTGTGATGTGTTATGAGACCCATGAAACAACAATGAAACCAGATGTGCATTGTAATGTGTCTGTGTACAGTCTTAACAACGGAGCAGTTGAACCCATCGCACCATACGATCAGCGCAACAACCTCGTGCCGTGTGAGTCTTTTGGAAGTGCCTCAGTTCCCTTTTATACCTCCCCTTAAAATAAGCCTTCTCCAATTGGCTGAGGAGATTGTGGTCATTGAATCACATTGGGCCAATTAGAGATCAACACTTCCTTTACTGTGAAAGATGTTTCCTGTTGATAGTAAACGTTAGGCCTGTTGGGCAGTGGAGGAGGGGCGGGGGGGGGGGGGGGGGTATTGTGACTTGGCCAAAGGTTTCCTGACCTT
>JAODLL010000009.1:3656194-3670969 GCA_026546735.1 Forbesichthys agassizii
ACCAGGAGCAGTAAGGGGTTAAGCATCTTGCTCAAGGATGCTTGCAGGTAGGTCAACAACTGGGGTTCGAACCCACACCCTTCCGGCTGGTAGCCCAACACCCAGACCCAGACCCGTGACCATCCTGTCCCCCTTGCTGTTGGTGATGTTATTTTGAGTCTGGGGTCCTGGCCCTGTGTGGAGTTTTACACAAATGGCTTTTGATGTTCTCTGTAGAACTCTGTCACATGTTATATATGACTGGTCTTACATTAATGTTTTAATATAATAATAGTAATTATTTGTACTAAAACATGTAGAAAAGTAATTATTAAGAGTTATGAATTTTGATTATGATTTTTTTTTAATATTACAGTATTTTCATGTTGTTTTTTTTACAGTAATTTTCTGGTGCCGCTGCTGCTAGAAAATCTGAATTTATTTTTACAGTGTAGATATAGGTATAGCATTAGCTAAAAGGATAGGTTTGATTTGAAAATTACATGACTGGTACTTGGTGTGTCTCTATTTAGATTAGTCCTCTCTAGGTGGGTCTTGACACAAAATGTTTGGGAACCCCTGAGCTAGCAGACTGCAAGCAGATACTTCGTAAATTTGACAAAAAAAGCGTATTTAGCTTACAATCACTTGCGATACCTTTAAAGTGTAACTTCAGCCCAGCTGTGAGCCTGACTCCACAGAATGCTCAAAACATATTCAAGGGGCTGAGTAAGTCCCGATTTGAATTTTATGACACACAAGTGCACCAAAAGTACACTTGGAAGCCAGTGAGGACCTTGGCCGATAGAGTAGAGACATCCTCAATCTATAAAAACTAAAAACAGGATTTACGTCAATATTATCACCAGCACTGGTCTCACCAGTTTAGTGACAATCCTTTTACTTACTTTACAACTCAAACCTCCCCCCCCACACACACAATTTAAGGTGAAATTACTCTTTCAACTTACATGCAAAGAGGGGGGGAATAGCATGTAAGAGATATGTGCAAATACATGCCAGTACACACTTCCACAGACACCCACACACGGTGATGAGAGCGTAATTAACCGCGTGAAAGGCGTGTGTGGACGCTATAGGTGGCTTTATGGTGAGCCACAAGAGCTCTCTCCATCAACAGGCCTTTTGATGTAGCTCCCAAGAGGAAGAGATTGGCTGTGATGCTAAATACGACTGTCTGCTACCTACTAATTTGTCAGCAGTGTGAGAACAATTACACACTTGTCCCATTTCTTCTATTAGAGCATGTTTACCCTGCAAGTGAATACATCAGGCAGCACAATGAGTTCCTTTCCAAAACGACTCACAACTTGAAATATCCTTACCCCCTTCTGTAATGTTATTAATTTGTGTCAAATCAACTGCTTTGGCTTGATGATTAAAATTCTGCTCCCCTAATGAATACGTTAGACATGAAAACATGTATATGTATTAAATACAATGTTTACAATGCAACCTCTCACAAAGTTAATGCAATGGGAAAACAAATACAAAGGCAGCAGTTTTTCTGAAGACATTTTATGCACCTACGGAACAATAAGGGAATGTTTGTCAGTATCGCGAGGACACCCATGCAACACAGGGAAGTGTTTAAACAATAATTTTAATAATGAACAAAATATGGTGTTAAAAGGCCATGGTGCTTGTTATCAAGTTTGTTTACGCCAATAAGAGCCTATTCCTGATCACATATTCACATTAACAAGCTCTGACGCACATATTTTTGATAAAGACAACCACTGGTTGGAAATATGAGCAATGACTTGCAAACCTACCAGCTGTGATGGTGCAATAACCAGAGGAGCTGGCAGAGAAATGGGAACAATTACCCCCTGGGGGAGCACGTCTGGTTAAATGGATTGCTGCCTGAATGAATAGATGAGTATGTCCTGATGTGGCTTGGAATGAACCAAGAGCCAATAAAACCTGCATATAATCACACACACACACACACACACACACGCTTTAAAAAAAATTAAAAAAGGTCACTTTGACACATGCAAACACACACGTGCCTTAAAAACCACCAGTGTCAAAAACTTCCCTTTTCTGGGGGTAAGAGAGATACCGCACACACATACTTTCACTCCCCCCCACGAAAAAAAAAAAAAAAAAGTTACATGTTGTGCTCCCTTTAATAAATACAGCCTGTCTAAATGCTCCCATCACAACAGAGTAGCTACCAGATCTGTGTCATGTGTGCTGCAGCATGTGTTCGTGGTCTGCGTTCGTGCGTGCGTGCGCACGTGTGTGTGTGTGTGTACACACGTGTGTGAATAGTGTTACACAGTGGTCTGCCTCCACTGGTTCAACCGCGGGGGTCCATGCGTAGTTCAAGTGTTCCGAGGCACACCACCAGCAAAGTGCATGTGTGTGTGTGTGTGTGTGTGTGTGTGAGAGAGAGGCAGCGTGAGCAGGGTCCTTGAGGGGGTTTGCCTCAGGCCACATAATAGCTTCTCTCTTCATGTTAGCTCCCAGTAATAGCAGGCCTTGCAGCGGCTAATGGTAGCATCTCTCTAATGATGTCTCCATTGATCCAGGATTACGGAGCTATTCTGAGCCGGCTGTGGTTCGCTGCCACCCGCGTTCTGCTCGTCAAGGTGCCATTACTTGACGTGGAGCCAGTGAAGTGAGTGGGTCTGGTTTTGGGGAATGTTTCATGATGAAAATGCTACGTCTAATTGAAGGCCACTTCTCTGACTTGGGTTTCACAATGTGTCTGTTGGGTTGCCATTTTGCGGTCCCATACCCCATCAACAACTCAGGAATGTATTTTAAAACCCAAGAGGGAGACAATTACTTTTATTTTACATTTGTCTCCCTATAGCAAAGCAAACCTTTAGAGACAATATCATGCCTGCTCTTTACTTGCATGTTACTGTAGCAAAGAGGGCTTCAGACCTCAAAGAGCCTCAGAACTTATATGTTGGGGGTCATTTTCTAAATTGCCACCGAACCCGTAACTACTGTATATTTTGTGAGCTAAAACCAGATCAAGACCCAACGTTAACCTGCATGTTGCATATCATTTCATGGAAAAGGCCTCTGAATTTAAATTAAGCCTGCTATATGATGAGAAATGTAATAGAATTTCTAGAATAGGAACATCTGTTTCCTATTCTAACCAATCTAAACATTACACAAAATGCAAGGAAATGTGTGATTGGAAGATTATTTTTTGTTGTACCAATGCGTCTTGGCAATACATCTTATACCATTGTAAAGCCTGATTAGTTACCTTTAAAATAGTGCCACATTTGTAAGGTACATGCATTTGTGGGAGTATGTGGGTTGCACACATGAAAAATGTGCCACATTTTCTCCGGCAATGCCAAACAGCTTCTGTTTGGTGTTTGGTGTTGTTTGGTGGATTGGATGATAGATGTCTGAAGAAACAAGACATTTTGGCAATTTAACCATGTATTAAATAATAACCAGGAAAGTCAGTGGTGTATTGGAAAAAGCACACAGCGAGCCACAACAGCCTGGCACCTCGTCCTCATGCTGGTCACCATCCTAAACACTCTGCTGTGGGATGGCATCCTGTTCTTCAACCAGCATTTGTTGCAAGTCAGACAACGTGGTTGTGTTGGTCACTCTGGCACGAACAGCACGCCTAAGCTGATCCCACAAGTGTTCACAATTGCCCTTACTTAGAAAACCTTTCCTATGCCAGCTAAGTGCAATAGGTTTGTGTGGCTTACACAGTGCTGAGACACAGAGTCTTCACTTTGAACATTCAAAATTGGCTCAAGGCCTGCCTGACACTGGATCTGTCTCTCTCCTTTGTATGCTGGGCAATTGTAGGATGTGACTTTCAAACCATCTTTTCATGAGAATGATCGTCTCAAAGACAAGTTGTTACTTATATACTGTACTAGAACAAGTCTCACTCTAGGCGCTTTCTATTGTGTTACTCATACAGGTGTATATATACACCTCTGCACATTGAAAAGGAAAATGACAATCTTCATAAAGGGCATTACATTTCAACTGTTTTTCATTTAATGCAATGAGAGACAGTAAAAACTGCTTAAAGTCAAAATGACTATTTAGCAAAATAACACAAGCATTGAATAGACCAGTTCATATTTTCATGAAACTGAAATCTCACGCCGTCCTACAGCCACATTCAGCAAAAGGCCATGCAGGTGTTAGCTGCCGGGGATTGTAAATGTTATAACCGCAGTCACGGAAATGTTTTCCAAAGCGCTGAACGTGAAGATCTTTGCCAGGATGTATAAAATCCCTCAATTGAAAAAGTGAAGTTCAATCTTATTCCACCCCCCAGTGCAGCTAATGTTTGGTTCCAGAGCATGGCAGGTTTCAGCTTTTCACCCTGCCAATTAATCCATTATAGGCAGCACAATACGTTCCTGTCCAACTAACTACATCACAACATGAAATGTCCCTACCCACTTCTGCGATGTATCAATGTATCAATTCCAGTTGTTAGATATAGTCATTAGTTTGGAGGCCAATGCTTTGGTTTAATGACTAAAATGCTGTTCCTCCCAATGAATCAACAAGCCTCTTTTCTACAGTGCAGTAAGCTCAGCTCTCAATGCTGCTGTCAGTTCAACTTTCTCATCGTCACTTTGTCAGACAGATCACACAGACCTGGAATTAATCAGGCATCTTGCACAAGTACCGCATCCTAATGGATAAGAAGGTTTAAAATTTTTTTTTTTTTAAAAACCTTATGCAAAGGTTTAGCAGAAGTTCCCATTTCAAATAAGAAGACCGAAACCACACTATGTAAATTGTATCTGCTAAATAATTGTTTTAATAAATTGTTATTTTTGTTTAATCAAGGTGGCATTTGCTTTGCATTATTAGTTGGACACCAGCAGCCTCTTTTGGCAGTATGTATACCAACAAACCCTGTTTAAGTAATGTTATAGGGACCTCTGCTGGACTGATGGTGAGAAACATTTTGTCCCTCTCTCTCCCACCATTCACCTCCCTCACCCCTTCATTTTCATCCCCCCTCCCCCCAATTCATTTTCAGATTAACGCCCCCCTGACAAATGAGTTAAACGATATATAGATTGGTCAAGACTGGCTACAGATCCTCACAACCCTATGAACACCAGGCCTGTTGGATATTAAGTCGAGGTGTGTTTGTCCTCACCTGGATACCAGAGGTCGTGAAGTACGGGATCTCAAACTTGACACTGATGGGCGGTTTGCCTTCCTTGTCCTCTGCCTCGACGCTGGGCAGGCCAAAGTGGGCTCTCATCAAGTACTCCTTTCCCCCCTGTGAAATTAAGGTGAGCACAAAAAAAACACGGAGTTGACAACGTTGTTAACCGAATAAACACAGAATAAACAGCAGTTCTGTGGCTGCCGTACCGGGAAGGACTTGATGGACCAGACGATCTCGCTGTTCTCTGGGATCCACTTGACACTGCCGACGGTGGTCTTAAACTTGGGCGTGTCGGCGTCGGTGGGCACCGGAATATGAATCTCCACGTTGTTCGCCGTAGACCTCCTCTTGAACTGACTTTTGGCCTGTTGGCGGTGGTGGTGGGGGGGTTAACAGACTCAAACTGTCACGTGAAGACAATCGGCGAGGTCAGCCGGCTTACCTTGATCATGTATTCAATCCTGCTGTGTGAGTGTTTCTCTATCACAGACTCAATCCAGATCAGAGGCTTCACCTGAGAACAATTAGGTTTCGTTAGACGGACGCACCAACCAAAAGAATGTTTTATTCACACATAAACAAATGACGCAAGCTTAGATCACATTACAGCATTATCAGAATGTTAAAAAGCTCTCAATATGCTACAGAGTGTCCAATGTGTTTGCGTATTCTGCCTGGCGTGATCGATACTACAAGTCTGTCCAGAAGAATTGAGAAACCACAGTGTTAAAGAGTTTTCCCTCCATTTCCAGTACTGCATTAATGTCTCAAACACGAGACCATCTGCGATAAATTAAGACAGACTTCAGTAGGAGAAAAACAAGTGCGAGGGACGGGTCTTTCCGTTACACGTACATGCGTGTTCAGACGATACGACATCAGCTCGAACTCGCCGTCGGGCGGGATGAAGGAGATGGTGCGGTCGTTTTCGAAACGCGATAGGCGGACGCACTGGTGGAACTTGACATCTTCCAGTTCCACCGACTTGCTTTTTCCTCCTGCAGGAGGAGTGTGTGAGATGGAGGCGGTAAAGAGGCAGAGAGAGAAGGCAATGCATTTTTACAATAGCGGACTAGAGGACATCATGAGAAAAAGGGATGAAGAACATAATTTTGGAAAGATGGTGGGGCGGATGCAGAAGAACGAGCAAGTGAATAAGAAATGATGGTGTTGTGTCAAACTTGTCGTCTTTCATCTTACTTACTTATTTAAAGGGTTTCAGGATTGATGATGTTATGATCCTGGTTTGTTGAATAACATACAATATATGTACAACACCATATAGGATATGCAGAAATTACTAATTCATTACGGTGTGTGTATATACACAGAATACATCATTTTTACATTTCTATTAGGTAATCAATTAAGGTTTCCATATTTTAATAGCAATGTTTTGGTAATAACTACCGTTACAAAAACATTATTTGTAATAATTAAATGTATCGAACATGTCAGATAACTTGAAAGCTAGTCCTAAGCTTGGTTCTTTCAATGTATTGAACATGTCAACTAACTTGAAAGCTAGTCCTAAGCTTGGTTCTTTCAATGTACTGAACATGTCAACTAACTTGAAAGCTAGTCCTAACCTGGGTTCTTTCAATGTATCGAACAGGTCAACTAATTTATAAGCTAGTCCTAAACTGGGTTCTTTCAATGTCAACTAACTTAAAAGCTAGTCCTAAACTGGGTTCTTTCAATGTATCGAACATGTCAACTAACTTATAAGCTAGTCCTAAACTTGGTTCTTTCAATGTCAACTAACTTAAAAGCTAGTCCTAAACTGGGTTCTTTCAATGTATCGAACATGTCAACTAACTTATAAGCTAGTCCTAAACTTGGTTCTTTCAATGTCAACTAACTTAAAAGCTAGTCCTAAACTAAGTTTCTACTAAAACACAAAGACACGGAGCTCTGTAAGTTTATCCGCTGTGGACAGTTTCGACACTCACGGCCAGTATTCTCAAACAGAACCTTATCGTTCAGGCCGAGCCTGAGCTCAGGCATGCCCGAGAGGAACACGCGCATCTTGATAGAGCCCACGATCTCGCTACGCAGGACGTTGCCGTTTGCGCTCACCTGAGAGTGAGAGAGAGAGAGAGATAGGAGAGAGAGATGACAGCGACAAGTTATCATTGCCTTATACACAACCTATGACCCTGTGGAGTCGACACGTCAGCATAACCTTCAATATAGTGCCTTTTATCCTGCACAAACCAACCGTAAACAAGAATATACAGTTGACAGACAGACAGCAGCAAGCTGATTGCCGTGTCTCTCACCAGCAGGTTGACTGACTCGATGACATCTAGGAAGACTTCGTTCTTCCTGTACTTAATGCCCTCGGACCTCCAAGACACAGCATTGGTGACGGTGGCTGGAGGTCGGGGGGCACCCGTGTCCAACTTGTGGCCCTCCTGAGTGATGTATCTTTAAAACAAAACCAATGATAAGAAGGAAAGAAAGTTAGCTAAAAACTAAGAATTACACGAGCCCTAGCAACTGGAAGGTTGCAGTAAAATAGTCTAATTAGCACGGATGTGTCAGAGTTATGAGTTCCATTCTAACAGAAGTTAGCAAAAGTTCAAATAGCTTACTCCTGAAGGATCTTGCTATCAGTGGTCTGAGGATAACCAAAGTCCATGAGTTCGTCCATCAGCTCGTAGATGATGACGAAGTTGTCCCTTATGCTCTCCTCCTCTAATTCTTTAAAGTACTCTGAAAACACCTATGTGGAGCAGGAACGAACACTTAACAGACGACAAGTCGGAACACAAATAGCACTTCCTGCAGATCACGAAATAAGTGGGTATCATGTTATTTGTATTAACAAACTTTAGAAACATGCTTGTTTGGTGTAACCAGACCCAAAATTCACTATGTGAATAGGGTCTGTATATGTTCTCAGTCAATGACTCATGCTGGAGTAAACAATGACCCCTGGTTTACAATTTGACAGCTTTACCAAATCAGTGTTGCTACAACTGTTTTGATCGCTTCATCTAGTTCTACCACCATTGGAAATAAGCTTGACTTCATCAGTTTGACGTCCTTTTCTTGACAACAACTTTAGCCTGTTCTACTCATTGAAACGGAGTGTTACTGATTCTGTACCAGAAGTTTTTCACACTTCATCACACTTAGCTACCTCTAATGGTCTGGCAGCAGGTTGGCTGTGAAAACAAACGCTCGCGCGAATAGGGTTTTCCTGACTATGATCTCAGCAGTACAATTTTAGCTGAGATGAATTGCCAGCGAAGAAATATGCAACGGATACTGATAGTAAAATGCTTAAGGGTAATATTTCCTATTCTAATACAAACACTTACTGAATGCATTTGTGCCTGCAGTGCACACTGAAGAAAACAACTCACCTGGATCATTTTATAGAGGAAAGAGAAAACCAAAGAGACACATGCATTCTTTTTGGACGTTGCTACAACTGATTATGCACATTAAGGAGAACAAGACTTGAAAATAAAAGCTACATTTAACATATTAAATATCTATATGAGCTTCTAATGGAAATTAAATACCAAGGTAAGAACATTTTGGATAATAAAAAAAACTAATAGAAAATAAAACCTTAAATTATTCTTAGAATTGACCGATCCAAAGCCCCACACCTCTTTGCCCTGTCCAACAATTAACAGTTTCCAGTATCTATGGTGACGTGAGCTGACTGGATGTCAGGAAGGGGGGGTCCTCTAGTGTAGGGCCAGCATTAGTGTACACATTCTGAAAAGATACGGTAGAGGTTGTTGTGTTTGATCCACATAAAGCGCACTACTCCATGGGCCAGAATGGGGGATAGATTGCCCTCCTCTTCCTTGTCCATGAGGATGGGCATGAAATGCTCAATCTCCGACATGTCCACATCCCCACGGTAGTTACGGCAGACAAGCACCTGCAGCAACAGAAAAAATGTATTTTGTATGTAATGTAAAATGTTTTTATTAATTCCAAAATGCAACTATTGACGATTAACCAGCATTCACAAACATGACATGTAACTATATTGAATAAGGCATGTCATTTTACATAGAATTTGCAATGTAAGCCACTGTGTGCCTAGTCTAGTGCCTTGGGACTGTGTAAAATGTAGCCTAAAGTAGTTATTCTCAGATCACAGGCTCGCTCTCCAACTGTCACCTACTGTATCTCCCAACTTCTTTACATATTGTACAGTAATGAGTGTCCCAGCAACTATAACAATAGACACATTTTAAAGTTGGCTGATGATTATGTTATGGTCAATCTTCTAAAAAGGTGTTGTTACTGTATATTTGAGTGTTGTTTTAGATAATCTGTGTTGTGTGAATCCGATGTTGATACTATCTCTAAAGGTTCAGCAAAGACATTATTGTGAGAAAAGTTTCATTGAATCAATTTGATTGTTTTGTATCATTGCATGGTATGTCCAAACTCAATCTGCCCGAGAAGAACAGACTTGATAGTTTGGCCAGTAAGACTTCATGGGGTGGTCACGCCAAGCTTTAGAAGGTATAAAAGGCAGATCTGAGAGTGCTAATGCTCTGTGTGACAAAAATACACCATGTTTATTTTATATTCCTATCGCAATTACCCTCCTTAATAGCAGACGTTGTTTTGTCCTTAACTTTTATTTTTTTGTGTATTTTTATAATTCCTGAATAGTCTTAGATTTGGGTGTGAAACTGGCTACAAGTTTCCCATACTAGCAGTGCAAATGTGCAATATTATTACTTTCATCAGTAACTAGTAGTGTAACTAATTACCATTTCAAAAACAGAAATAATATTACATTTACTAATCCAATCCGGTCCAATCATCTGGTTTGAGAGGATGCAATGTTTTCACTTTTGCTGATTGTTGACTCTTAAAGATAATTATTGTTCAAATTAGGATGATTGAACTCTAAAATGATCTGGCTACATAAGTTGTCGTTTTTCAGGAAGGGGTAAGGCATGGTTGTGATTCTGAAAGTAATATAGTAATGTAACTAATTACCTTTAATATCAATAAATAAGTAGTAATCGTATTTTTATTGTAATAACTAGTAATTTATTACAATTCCTGAGTAACTTGCCCAACGCTGCGACGTAGTACGACAATACCGTACTCTAAACTTGAGTATTTAACAAAAATGTTGATTATTAGTATTTAATATAATAGTTATAATACCGTATTGTTACAATATAATTCAGACTACATAATTGACGAGACATCATTCCAGCTGGTTGCAGGTTCTAACCTAGGCTATGACTTAAATAATATGGTGTAATAGTTGTTGTATTCCTATGTTAAGAAGGGGGGTACATGTTTAAAATAATGAATCTATTAAACCCAATGGAATAGAACAGCAAGAGTAGGGTAGACTACCATCTGCACAGTACCGGTATAGCATTCAGTCGTCTTACCTTGCCTTTAAGGTCCAGCACATATACCGCGCTTGCCGACATATTGCCTCAAAACGATGTTTTTGTAAGGTGTGACTGTACACTGGCTTATTACACAGAAGTGAATAAAGCTCCAACGGTCCAGCCCATAGATGTAGAAGATGCAGGCTGCATCAGCCCAATCTTGCTAGGTGAAGTATGCGTGCAGCCAGCTAGATTAGCAGACTACCGTTTCAATTACGGTGACGTATACCGGGATGTCAAATACAGGAAGCAAAACTGCCACCGATTTGATGTACGTCATATCCTGAAAACAAACACGCATTTCAGAGAACATCATTTAACAGTTCATGGTTCCAAGGCTCCAACGGAACGGAGTCTAAATGTGACCACTTTATTTCTGAAGCCAACTGTTTTGAACTGACTTTGGTTTAAGGCCATGCACGATATATTCAGCATGCAGGCTGCAACTGCAGACTCCACAGCAAAATGCCTTTGGCGACACACCCACTTTTGAAGAGACCGAAAGCGTTCCATTTATGCTCCCATTCATTTAAATGCATTACAGTGGGCCATCTTTAAATATTTCTAAAGTCTTTGGTAATAACCTGCTGTGCACTCAGCCGATAACACACTTGAGCTGCTGCCAAAGTCTGTCAGATGGTTACTGAGAAGAGCATTTTACTTGAGAAACCAGACACAATATCATATATTAGTAATACTTTTAAATACATAACACACTCAATTAGTACACGCTTTCTCCTACATTTGTAATTATGTTAAAAAAGCACACAACTCAAAACAAATTAGTTGTACATTTTATTTCTCTATACTGTGTGTGTGTGTTTGCGTGTGTGTCTGATTGCATGTATACAGAAAGACTATCTCAAATTTCTTTTTTTTTCTTTTTACAAATTTGTATTGGTTTTATACAAAAGAGCTAATTAACATATTACAACTAAATCAAAGACTTACATTAAAAATACCCATTAGCAGAGGAAAAAGCGAAAACATTTAACAAAAGAACTACCATTCCAAGTTTAACGAGGCTTCGCATCTTAGGCAATGTGAGGTGAAAGACATTTTTGTATTCAATTTAAAAACGGTCAAATAAAGTATGTTGTGTAATTCAAAGCTTCACTGTGTTGCAAATGGAAAATTGGTCCCCAGGTAACATTGAGGCTTTCTTAGTTTATCTTCTACCCACAGACAAATTCTGCACAAATAATAATTAAATATTTTGGAAACAAAGGGATGTGCTCACTGAGTGTCACCTATTAAAAACAAATGTCTTTACAAAAACAATGAGAAAAAAAAAACAGAAAAGTTTTTTAAATTAAATTTGCCTAAATGTGGCTTTTGAAGGGCAGACCATTTTTCCCTTTGACTACATAGTTCCACTGCTTCTTCAATTTAAAAACGGTGGCTTTCAGCTGCTTTTCCCAGATCACGTTTTGTTAAAACAAAACCAAATTTAAACCAAACACACCAGTTTGGGTCATTTCTGCAGTGTTAAACAGTTCTGTGATGCTAGAGGAATGCAGAAGTTTGGACTGACTCTAAAACTGAAGCTGAAGGCTGTTAGGGGTGACGGCTGGTTTGACGTGTATTGTAAAGACATCACTCAGCGGGAGGGGCCTCTGGAGTTTCCTTATTGACTGTGGGATATAAAAGTTGATTTTAAGTACATGTAAAAGGCAATCATTTGTATTGTGTGATTATGGTTTAGTGTAATGTTTAGAATTAAGAAGCACATACCTGTTTCTATCATACCTTCCTCACGCGCCTTCATGCGGGCAACAAAGTTGTAGCTCTTGTTCCTGCGGTAGTTCTCGTAAGGGTCATCCAGTGACACCCCAACACCTTTATACTGGTCCCACTTGTCCCTAATGTCTCCTCCCTTGATGGGGTCCTGGATGCCCTGCTCCTTTGCCCCCAGGCCACCCGATCCGCTCCAGCCTACAGGCAGGACAGGAATACCCTAATTATGTAATCAGAACGACAACAACAGGCACTCGGCAAAGGACGTATTCATAAAATGTAGCGACTTATCTCCGTAACCTCATGCGGTGGAGCGATTTATTCTCCATTCATATTTATATTTTTATTCAATTGCTATTAGTTGTGGCTGGATCTTCTTTTTATACAAGGCAACTTGCCATCAGGTGCTCAAACTAAGCGGATAAATATCAATTTCAACACTATTGTTTAATTGAAAAGTAACGTAACACGCCTCCTCGACTGTGTGGGACCCAAATTAAACAATGTAGCTAAAGCACAACAAGAGTGACCTACCCATCTTCATGAGCAGCTGATGACCTTTGTTCTCCTCTCCTAGCCTGGAGTCGGGAGGGAGCTTGGGGGGTGCAGCACCCAGGCCCGATGTGGTGCTTGAGGACAGATAGACAGCCAAACAGTGAGCATTGGATTCAAAGGTGCCGTCGGTTCACTAGAGAGACACACACACACACACACACTAGAGGCTTACGGAGGAGAGGTGCTACGGGATTTGTGGGCGCGCCGTTTCTTGGTGGTGGGCGAGCGAGAACGCGAACGGGATCTGGAGCGAGAGTGACTCCTGGATGACCTGGATCTGCTCCTGGACCTGACGACACAAAAGCAAATGTGTGAAATCAAAAGTGAATCTTCTTGTCTCATAATCTTGTATCTAAGCGGCAAAAACGGCTACATCCACACTAGATTATGTGTTCCATAAAAAAGAAACACACTTAATTATGGTAAATCCATTCATCACTATTCATTGGAACTTAAACAGGCATCATTAAATAGAATTGTATTTGTTTACAGAGCAATCTGAAACTTTACTTTTTATTTGATGATTTAGGACAAAGGCATATTTTGGTCAAGCTGTCAAGTCAAGTTTATTTATAAAGCCTTTAACCATATTGCAGTCTCAAAGAGCTTTACAGCGTACATTTCACATGGAAACAAGCCACACCCTCTTAACCTGCTCCTCCTATCTGCAAAACAGCTTAAAAAAATCTTTAGAAATTATATTGAGTCCATGAATACACAATGTTCTCTATTAATTAATGCATTGGCTTAATTTACCACTTGAGCAGAGACTACGTGCATATGTATGTGTGTGTGTGTGTGGTTGGTAGCAGTTTGGTCCATGCACACACCTGGATCGGGAGTATGACCGGGAGCGGCTGCGGGAGCGCGACCGGGATCGGCTGCGGGAGCGCGACCTGGAGGACTTGGAGGAGCGGGAGCTGGAGCGAGACGAAGACCTGCCTCTGCTGTGGGAGCGACTCCTGGAGCGACTGGCCCGTCCGCTGGCAGGAGCGGAGGAGGAGGAGAAGGAGGAGACTCGTCAACACCGCCGCCGCCACACGCGGAGCGGGTCAAAGACGAGAAAACGACAGCAAATGACAAGATGGAGAGAGCGAGAGAGAGTAAGAGATGGGGGGTGGGGGGGTGGGACAACACTAACCTGTTGCGTTTCTCCTGACCCTTTTTCCTTCTGGCTCTCATCTTGGCTCTGAAGAACTCGTACAGGCCGTTCTGCTCCCAGCCCTCGCTGGTGGAGAAACAACACAGCAGAAAGTAGCAGGAGAGTCCTCGTGCGTGTTTGCCGCCGCTCACCGGGCTACTGAGCAGCTGACGCACGCTAACCACACTCCTGCACACAACTGCTGGTTAGCGCAAAGACTCTGAATCAACCAATCGCACGACGGGAGAACAGGACGCAGAGATGATCGCGGGGTTCAGTCATTGTTCAGGCCAAGCATGTGGACTGAACAGGGAACGGCAGGTGCACCTAGGTCTAATGTCTACTAAATTGGCGTTGAACGATGTCTGCAGTAAAACATTGATTGACAGTGATGGACGATGACATCGTCGGGCGGGGGCCTAATTTATTGAACTTTGAACTAGTAAAAATAAACAGCTCTAATTATAAATTGACTGTCTATACAATTTAAGTAGTAGTAGTTAATAAATGACTATAGACAGGCAGTACTACAGGCTA
This sequence comes from Forbesichthys agassizii, assembly GCA_026546735.1. NCBI lineage: Eukaryota > Metazoa > Chordata > Actinopteri > Percopsiformes > Amblyopsidae > Forbesichthys > Forbesichthys agassizii. The sequence goes on from JAODLL010000009.1 coordinate 3,670,716, forward strand.
CTTATATTTAATGTCCATCTTCCCATACTCACCGTGTTTCCTGACTTTTTCTCCTAACCCCTATGCGTAGGCCCGGTCTAGTCATATTGATCTGTAATAATGGCGTCCGCATCGGCAAATGTAATCTGTTAAACGCTTCCACTTCGCCTGTCAGTAGCTACTTGGAGTTTATAGCCTACCTAATGAAAGAGGACAACCACTTCTCAAGTGCTGTGCAGGATTTGTGCTCACAATTCGAGCCTTAACACACAGTA